>RJWT010000014.1:0-140760 GCA_004365215.1 Cuniculus paca
GCACCGGGGATTGAACTCATGACCTTGCGCTTGCTGGGCAGGTGCTTAGACCACTGAGCTAGATCCCCAGCCCTGTTTTTGAGACAGGGTTTCACTATGCCATTCGGGCTGGCCTTGGGCTCACTTTATAGCCCAGGCTGGTCTCGAACTCACAACCATCCACCTGTCTCAGCCTCCCGAGTGCTGGGATTACAGGCGTGAGCCACCACGCCCAGCTGTAATGTTCTATTTTTAAAATAATAAAAATATTTATAAAGCAAAGTCTAGTGGGGCATACAGAAAGAGTAAAGAGTAAGTAGGTAAGGGGAACAAGATAAACTGTCCTGATTTGTTGTATCTGTTGCTTTTATTTACTAATTTTTCTATAGCTTGTTCATACACCATTTAGGTAAGGAAAATGACACAAACTATACTAATCTGAGGAAAATAATAGCCTTTCTCAGCACTTCTGTGTATGAGCATTTATGCGGAAAACAAAGTTTACTCCTACTTGAAGGTATATAGGGCCAGTTCTCAATCTCCCAACAGAGACATGACTGCAGGGTGGTACCCTCTCCATCCTTACCCTTCACTGGCCTTTGTATTGAGCAGGGACTGTGGCATCAACTCAGGAGCTCCAGTATATACAGGAGTGAATGTAAGAGTAGCAGCCTTTCATGTGTATGGCTATGTTTGTGATTCCATATTAAAATCAAATATTTTTCTTTTGAAATAAATAATTAAAACATTGTATTTTTGAAGTATATGACAGTTTAGTTTTTACATAATGTTTTACTTCACCTGATTTTAGAGGTGACATGGTTTCATAGGCTCAGCTTCCAGAGCTACCATATGTGTGAAATTCATCTTTATGTGACTTAATTCCATCATCTACAAGATAATGACAAACATAAGATTGTTAGGAAGTTTAAATGGGCCATTTTAAAGATACAGAAAGTGACTGGAAAAATTGCTCAAAATCACAAAACTGGAAAAGGACATTGGTTTCTTCTGATCATAATATCAGAATTGAAACTACTGTGTTCCAAAGTCTTTTTCAAAAATTGGAAGCAGGAAATCAAAGTGTGGGCATAGCAAGAAATAAATGCCAATTTCCAGATTTTTGTGTGTGCACTGAGTTGGAAAATGTTGTCAAACAATGGGTTGTCTTTTATCATACAAACACAGACCCCATGATCAGTTTTCTTGTAGTTGGAAAGGAATAAATAAGAAAGGACTGTTTGAAATTTGAAATTCATAACATTCAGGGATGGCTAAATAATGAATCAGTGGCTACATTCCAAATGAAACAGAAAAGGCTGCTGCATAGCCACATTCCTGCCAAGAAATTCAGAAATTCAGAAATTCAGCCATATGGAAAGACTATTAAGTCCCTTCCTCTGCACTGTTTCACTTCCTCAAAGAGTAATAACAGTAATGTGAGTTCAAGTTACTTCTGCATATCCACTGTGTTTCTCATCTTTTATCTAACTGCTAGCACTCATAAAAATGTTTTGAGCCATTCAAATGATATCTTATGGAAACAAATTACCACTCATGTTTTTGTTTATAATTGGAATTATTTTTTCACTTTGGTACTTAAAAAATTTGGGATGAATACATGACTGCTTAACCTTATCACTCCAGGGCTAATTGCTTCATGAAATGCACTAATCTACATGTTCCCGTGTCTTTTCTCTTGTAGAAAGCAGAGATTGCTATTGCGCCTCTAACAATCACTTTGGTCCGAGAAGAGGTCATTGATTTCTCTAAACCTTTCATGAGTTTGGGCATATCTATCATGATCAAAAAGCCTCAGAAATCTAAACCGGGAGTGTTTTCCTTCTTGGATCCTCTGGCTTATGAGATCTGGATGTGCATAGTCTTTGCCTACATTGGTGTCAGTGTGGTCTTGTTCTTAGTGAGTAGGTTTAGCCCATATGAATGGCACACGGAAGAGCCAGAGGATGGAAAGGAAGGACCCAGTGACCAGCCTCCCAATGAGTTTGGCATCTTTAACAGCCTCTGGTTTTCCCTGGGTGCTTTTATGCAACAAGGATGTGACATTTCACCAAGGTTAGTTTCCAAGCTCACATGCTTCACCACTTTTCCAGTAATTCTGAATGTTGTTCAGAGTATCTCTCTATGTGTTCTTCTGGAGACAGAGCACAATTCTAAACAGTAAATCTGCAATTCTCAAATTAGCGTAAGTGCATTCATAGCCTATTTCTTCTAAACTGGCACAAAACATAGATGCTCTACAACATAATGATTAACTTTCTCAACAGAAAAGTAAATATTCAAACCATGTGAAGTCAAAAATTATTTTATATCAATATTGCATTCAGTGGTTTCACAGATAGAAACTAAGCTGGTAGTGCATACTTACAGGCCCAGCACTCTGGGAAGCTGAGGCAGAAGAATAGCAAGCTTCTGTGAGCATAGTTCAGGTAATTTAATGACTTAGCAAAACCTTTATCTCTAAATTTAAAAAAATTTAAATGAGCTGGGGATGTAGTTTTTAGTATGAAGGCTCTCGTGTTCTACCCCCAGTAATGAAAAGAAAAAAACCTGAACTGCAGAAGAGGCATTCATTTTAATTTTGTCTCTTTTCAAAAGTGAATATTGTTTCTGTTGTTACTATTGTTTTCCAATGTCAAAAATAAATGTTGAATTTAATACTCAGCTCAAATAGTTTAAGGGAGATTTCTGTCATGGAACTTCCTAAATACTAAGTCAACATCAGTTGTACCAGATGTATTGTTTTATATAGCAATACATAAATAAACTAAGTAGTAGAAAAAAATAAAGCCAACAAGGTAATACATGCTAGTTGCACAGAGATATTTTTTGGTACCTGACTCTCTTCCATTGTATACCATGTCTCAGTTTCTGTGCTCCCTAAAAATTAGCTTATCTCCCATTGCAAGAAAATTTCCTAACTTATCCCTCAGAGAAAGTAACTTAAAGTATGAAAAGCAAAGTGTTGAATTTAATTTTGATTGTGTGTTAGCATCACAAATTTGCTTTTTTCAAAAAGTAATATTTTGACTATAATATATCCATATACTTTGTAAGACTCAGGAAAATGATAAATGTCCTTAAATTCCAATAACATGAGAATCTGAATCAATAGCTTTCAATTAAAAGAATTAGAATCATGTTGTCCAACTTGAAGGCCTGTAATGCTCTTTTGTTTTATCTGGTTTTATATTACTTTGTTTTGTTTGAGTTTATTGTCTGTAAATGTATGAATGACCATTTTGAAGAAAGCAAGAGACACTAGGGTAACCATTGTTAATCTCCTGTTGTTATGTTTTGAAAACCTGTATAGCTTGCAGTGTTCTGTTTTGAAATGCTATATTATGTTTGACTCTATTCTGTTTTCTTTTGCTTTGTTTTGTTCTGTTTTGTTTTGTTTTGTTCTATTCTCTTTAAAATAAAAAAAATTTAAATAAAAAAAAGAATTAGAATCAAAGCAAATAAACTAATGGTTTTTAAGACAAGATTAAGGAACTATTAAGTTAAAACCAATGAGTGTCACATATAATAATAAATAGTAAGACAGCACTTTAAAAAAAGAAGTACCTTGGAAAATATGGAACAATCTTTCATTTAAAAAATAATCTCTTTCTCTCTCTCTCTCTCTCCCCCCCGTGTGTGTGTGTGAGAGAGAGAGAGAGAGGGAGAGAGAGAGAGAAATAGGTAAATAGAGAGAGAGAGATCCTAGAGGCTGAACCCAGGACATTTACACTGAACTATGTCCCTAGTCCTTACTCATGTTTTATTTTGATTCATAGTCTTGCTAAGTCATTAAATTTCCCAGGTGGGTTCAATTTGAGATTCTCCTGCCTTAGCCTGCAAAAGAGCTGAGATTACACACATGATTTTTTTTAATCTAAAAATGATTTGTCACAAGAATTTAAAATAGTTTGATAGTCTCAATGAGTGAAACCACTACAAAAATTCCCCGGATCTTTTCAGTTATCTTGTTTTAACTTTTCTTCTGTACTCATACTCAGTTTTCAATAGCCAGAGAATGAATGAAGGAAGAAAATTTTTGCTCCTGTACATAGGATGCTTTATGACATACACTATCTCATTCTCTACTCATCTCAAAAATTGAATACCAAATGCAGAGACAGTTCTGAAGTATGGCCACTTTGAAACCAAACCTAAGCCCCGATCTTGTCCAGCCTCATGTGAGCTTGGCCTCATTCACCCTGGCAGGGCTCTCACTGAAGCTAAAGACAGTGTCTCTCTTCCTAAGGCTCAGAAAAGTAGCCGCCAACTGTACTGAATCGAAGCCTCCATCGTTGTCCAGATGTGCTGCTATTTTATGTGTAACTAAGAGATGAAACAGTCTTGCCACCTAGATCATGACCCTACATTTATCTCATCGACCCTATATTTTATCTCATCAACCTTAGGCTGCAACCTAATTTCAGAGAGCCTCAAATATGAGGGAGAGAGGATATTAATGAATTTAAGTAAGTGTTCCTCTTCTCTATCTGAAAGAAGTTATTAAGTTCCACATTTCTGCCAATTAAGCATTAAATAGGAAAAGGTCTCCATACTTTCAGTGGCACATGTATTCAGTACAACATAAAAGGCATAAGATTATAAAGCAATATTAAAATCTGTCTTCAGCAGATTGTCAGAAAGCAAACGAAACTTGCCATTGTTATTTTTAAGAATGCCTGATGAAATTGATACCTTTTTCTGTATGTTCGTTAGAGAAACAAAAATGTGAATTATCCTATTCATGTTTAGATCCCTCTCAGGTCGAATTGTTGGAGGTGTTTGGTGGTTCTTTACACTCATCATTATATCATCGTACACTGCTAACTTGGCTGCTTTCCTGACGGTTGAGCGAATGGTCTCCCCCATAGAAAGTGCAGAAGACTTGGCCAAACAAACAGAAATTGCATATGGAACACTGGACTCAGGTTCAACAAAAGAATTCTTTAGAGTAAGTTAAGGGAAAGACTAATGATGATATATGTTCGTAATTTTGAAATTCAGGTTATTTTTCCAAAAATCATATTATGACTTTAGCCCTTTATAGATTCTGCAAACATAATGGTAAAAGCTATGTTTAATACTACTACTTCCTGAACTTTATAATTACTTTCATTTAAAAAGCTAATCGATTGATTCACACTGCAGGAGGAATCCTCTCAGGAATAATAACAGTGAAAAGGTAACCAAAGCAACTTTATAATGTAATTTTTCCAAAGCTTTCCAGTGTTGATGATGCTATGATAATACTTGATTGGACAAGACTGGATTTATGTTTGCTTTTGGGCTAAGAGTATGAAAATGGAAGCACATTTTGCTATTTTCTTTAGTACACATTTGTAATACATAATTTTTGCATTCCTTGTGAGGAATTAGTACATTTGCCTAATATATCCCAATTCCTTTTTTCATTCTCTTTCCCTCTCTTTCATCCTCCCTCCATTCATCTGCTCTGTCTTTCTTCTTTATTCTCTTGCTCTTTCCTTCCTTCCTGCCTTCCTTCCCACATGCTTCCAGTACATAAAGTTTACATTCCTTGTGCAGAGTTGGTACATGTATATAACACATCACAATTCCTTTCCCTCCCTTTTTTCCACCCTCCCTCTTTCTCTTGATTCCCCTCCTTGAGAAAGATCTATTACTTCCTATTATCTATCCTTTTACCATACTCTTTGAGTTTCTTATATAAGACAAGCCATGCAATATCTAAGTTTGTGTGTATGATTTATTTCACTTAACATTATGGTTTTAAGATGCATCCATTTTCCTACAAATGGATCAAGTTTATCCTTTATGGCAGAGGAATTCTCCATTGTGTGCAAATATCCCATTTTCTTTATCCATTCATCTGTTGATGGACATACAGGATACTTCCAATATTTAGCTATTATGAACTGTGCTTCTATAAATATGAGTATGCATGTATTGTTGTAATATGATGTCTTTAATTCCTTTAGGAATATACCTGGAAAGAGAATAGCTGGGTCAAATGGAATTTCTAGTTTCAGGTTTTTTTGCATAATCTCCATACTTATTTCCATTGTGGCTGTACTAGTTTACACTCTCACAAGCAGTGTAGAAGAGTTCCTTTTTCCCTGCAGCCTTCTTCATTATCGTTTGGTTTCTTGGTGATAGCCATTCTTTCTGGGTTAAGAAGGAATCTCAGGGCATTTTAATTTGCATTTTTCTAATGACCAGTGATGTTGAGCATTTCTTCATGTGCTTATTGGTCATTTGTACTTTTTCTTTTGTGAAGTATCTATTCATTTCACTTGTCCATTTTTATATTGGATCTTTTATTTGGGAGTTCTAATATTTTTGAGTTTTCTATATATTCTAGATACTAGTCCTCTGAGGAGTAGCTGCCACATTTTTTGCCCATTCTGTCATTTATCTCTTCACTCTACTGGTTACTTCCTTTACTGTGAAGAAACTTTTTAATCTGATGTTTCTCAGTACTGTAGTATTTCCTGTGCCACTGGGATCTGTTAAGAAAGTCCTTGCATATGTCTATAACTTCAAAACCTTAATTATTAACTGTACTACTTCTATGAGTTACATTATTTTGTAAGATTTTTTTGTCAATTATTTTCAAAACAACATATTTGCTTTCTCACAGGAGGATAGTAGCAAAAACATAAGTTCTGGGTGTCTGTGTAAGAGACCTATGATATTCCACTTGTGGTGATTCTCTGCTTTGCAGATAGTTTTTCAAACTGATAAAATTGCACTACATAGGTAAATAGAGTTCCTTTGCCTTTCCATCAGTATAGCACAAGTTTTTGTGGTTGTTGTTATTGTTGTTTTTAGTTGTTTGATCCATTATGGAGTTGAGTTTTTGATCAGTGAACATTTTTTCTATTTTGGTTCTCTTTAAATCCAGAGATACATACATGATAATATCTGGTCACAGAAAAGAGCTCAGAACCAAACACTGAAAAAGTAGCCAGAGATATTTTCATAATTTTGAAGTAGGTAATAACGAACACATTTTATAATTGGCATCAATGGTCTAAAGACTAAAACATTCTTTGGTTTAGGAGACATGTTATATTTCACCATTTCCTAAGCTTTTATGTAAAAGTATTGATTATTCAATAGTCAGACTTACACATAATATTTTAGATTTCATTTTCACTTTAAATATATGCATTTATAATTTTCTCACTCATCTTAAAAAGTAAAAGCAACATAATGCACTACTTATACTAGTTCGAAATTTTATGTTCTTGAAGTTTAGTAAGATGTCCTTGTTAAAAAAATTTTGATATTAATATACTACAGATATTAACATGAACTAAATCAAGAAAAAATTGATTCCTGGTACAATAAAATAATTCAATTGAACCCATTCTTGGGGATTGCCTAAAAAAGAAATCAATGAGCAACATAGTTGTCCATAATTTGGAACACAGTTATTAGATGTAACTATGCATAAATTTTTAAAAATATTCATAGATGTTTTTAAAATTTTGTCATGACAGTAGATTTTATGAACAATATTCTCCAAATATAGTTAACTTACCAAACTTTTTTTAACTTAGTGAGCATATCCTCATCTCCACACTTAATAAAAGAAACATAATACTGTAATGCATTCTAACATAATATGAGTACATAACTGAAAATCTGTCACTTTGAAATTGCTTCCACCCAGAACTAAGTAGGCAAAATTCACTGATTTTACCTAGAAACCATTCTGTAAATGCATCAAAATAAAATGCAGGTTTTTACTGTCACTTTCATTTTGCTGAAAAGTGATGACTGATTATCATTTAATAAAGGAAATATTTGCAAGCTTATCATCTGCCTGTGCAATAAAAAGAAATGTCTCGTTGGCTACCTAAAAATGTTTCAGAAATAACTCACTGTGAGCTTTTTTGCATGAAGCACACCAAAAATATTTATTTCTAAACTTCATAAAGTTTTTAAAAAGCTGATCGAGTTCTAAACACTGGTGAGGCAGATAAAAGAATATTCATAAGAAATGTAGGAATGCTGAAAGCTGCTTCCTAAATTTAGTCCTCCGTACAGGCTCTATGACAACCAGGCCTTGTTTCCTTTCTTTCCTATTCAACTTCAGTTTTTAAGTTGGAAGATTCGTGTAAATATAGGTATTTATTGTTGCAGAATTCTCTGAGTCCTAATGGGACAAGAAAATAATTTCCCCTGGCAGCATACTTTCAGGAATGCATAAATTTGGGTTTTCTGATAAAAATTTCATTCATTTACTACCTGATTCCTCTCACTCCTCTCCCATACATGATGACCTGGTTTAAATACACCATTTGTCTGATGGGCTGAAGAAACAGAACGTGAAGGGTATTTTGGTACTTGTCAAAAATGTTTTCTCGTAGAGACACAGTAATGGCACATCTGTCAGCTCCACGAACCTGCCTCAGGCAGTGACCTATACTCAGCTCTTCAAAAAAATGTGGCAGATATAATCAACTGACAAAAGAAGTAGGCCACAGGGGAAAATTATATCTGAATCCAACTGTGCATTGGTTTTGTCCCATTATGAAACTTGATATGCTTCATGTTCTGCACACCTTGTTAAGCACAAACAGTCATTTAAGGAATGTCTGTACTTGTCACATAATGACAGTCTTTCTGTTTAGGTACTTTTTCTTTATACACTTGATTCAAACATACTGATTTTCATTTCAATGCAGATTTTTATCATCCGCCTGTTCCACTCATCAGTGAAATCATCAATGCATAAAGAAGGTGGATTACTATCTCAGGGTTTAGCATATCATCAAATAACACACTGATAAGCTCTCACTAGAATAGAACATCAGTCTTGCTGCATAAGCTGCTAGAAGAAAAAAGGAATTCACCTGGTAGCAATGTAAACATTAACTTTTTAATGTGTGGTATTTATTTATAGTTTCTTTTAAAAGCAGGGATAGGAAAATACTTCATTTTTGAGAAACTGAAGGAATAACACAGTTTTAAAACTCCAAGGAATGTTTTAACTAATAAAACAATACTTTAAATCAGAGTTTCCTGGCCATTAAGTTTCACAATAAATGTGAAACTAATAGTTCAGAGACTCATTTTCTAACTGCAAAAAATTATGACTTTTATTATCTTTGCTTATTTCCTTGAGCACATTTACTTCCCACTTGATTTGTACATACATGCTGTATTACAGTTGAAGGCTTTAGGGCCTTAAAAATTCCTTCATCATTGTGTTTTCTGAGCTTGCTGGATCTGCAAGAATTTCCTCCTTTTAGCTCATGTTATCAAATATATAAATAATTTGCTTGCACTCACCCCAAAGCCAGCACTGTGTTGCAGTCTCACACAATAAGCACAAGAATAGTTCACTTCTTGATTTCCTCCCTGCTTTCCCCATATGAAAATGATCATCTCAAAGCTGTGTCCCTTGAAATCAGAATCAGAATTTTGAAACACTAACATGTTGACAAACCAAGCCGATGTTTTCTTCAAAAAAGATGCTTTCATCTTTCCTCTGTTTTCCACTAAGATTCAGCTTCACAGTTTCTGTGGTACCTAAGTCCTCCTAAATTTAGCATAACTACTCTAGATTCCTCTTTCTCCTGCCTTTTAAAAAGATCGAATCAAATTCTTTTACATTTAAGTTATAACATAATTCAATATAGTTAAACAAATGTAGTAATTTTCCTCACATTAATGCTGTATTATAGAAATGGACTCTTAAAAAAATCAATGGACTGCAAGTACTAAGCTGTGAAAATACTTTGTCCATTTTGCTATGTTAGTTATTATCTTCATTTAGTACTCATATTGGTTTTATTTTTTCTGCTTTCAACATAGTATATATAGCAAAATCTACAATATATGTGTGGCCTTATATCTTTTGGAGTGAAACTCTCAAGTTATATAAAAAGATTATATGTCTAAAAGATTTGTTTATTAACACCCAAATTTCAAATCATCACAATAGATACATGAGAACAATCTTTTATCATGTGATCCAGAAAATTAATATTTTTGAGAAGTCATTGTAAAGTAAAAGAGTTGATTTTCTGGAAAGGAAACGTACTTTATTTTTTTTAAATCTTATTTTATTTTAAAGATAATAAAATCCAACAAAACAAAACAGAATAAAGCCAATCAAAACAAAAGAGTGAAATTGGTACAGAACTTCGAAGCAGGATAAAAGAAAATCAACAATGCTACCATAATATTTCCTGTTATCTTATAATAGTTGTCCATTCCATCGAACATAGCAAAACCAAACCAAACAAAACAGAATAAAACCAATCAAAACAAAACATTGAATAAAGCAAAATGATAAATTGGAACAAAACAAAACAGTAACAGCAATATTCGATTTCAAAAACAACATACAATCCCCATATTTGCCACACTGCATACTGTTATCCTCCCAATAGACGCTCAAACCACCAGCCCCAGGCCTGCAAAATCAACCAAACAGTATAAACATTCAGTTGCTTTTTGTACCTCAGTTGCTATCAACTCAGCCTGTCCTCTGAACCAGCCAGTTGCTTGGGAGGGGCAGAGGGAAGCTCTTGAGCCTCAGCCTGAGCACACAGGTAGGCTCACAGAGGTGCTTTCTGGCTTCTCTCTTTCTAGACCTCACATGGCTTGCTTGCACAACTTACCAGAAGATCTAACTGACTTGTTCTTCTTGATGGGCTAGACCCAGCTTGTTTATTTAAAAAAAAAAATGAGAAGGATTTATTAGAGGTAGACATAGGAGACACTCAAGATCAAAGAGGGGTTGCTCAGAGAAATTAGAAAAAAAAAAAAACTCTACTTTCAGAGGTGGGATAAATGAGGCCTAACTACATTGCCTTCTTAATGGATCCTGTAGCTGAGGGTTTAAGCCCTTCCTTTGTCTGGGGAGCACATCAAATCTTTGCAACAGAGTCTTTGCAATTGAAATTGAATTAAATATAGTGTTATCATGCAATTTCCTAATATGAGGATTTCTGCAGCCAGAAGTAATGTATCAATATGTCAACATACACATCTATTCATCACAATCTCTATATTATGAGATACTTTTCAAGTGTTCATAGCTTTAAAACACTTAATAGGACAATGAAGAATATCTATTTCACATCTTGACATTTGTCAATATTTGAATATACATTTTCTTTGGTATTCAAATATGTGAATCATTCTGCTGTTTCTTACAGGTTTATTAATCACTAATTTCCCATCTTTTGAAATTAGAATTTCGAAAACCACTTTTATTTGGTTTTTTTATTGTCCACCTGAATTATTGCCTTTGCCCAAAAATATATATTTCTAATTTGCTATTCAGAATATTTGTTGACTATTGAAGAACTAATTTTAGTGGACTCCTTATTTGATAAAAAGAAAGATCAATATAATAAATATGCATGTTATTGAGAATTAGGTTCACATATAAAATTTCCATTATTTTTTATTTGGATCCAGATATAAAATTTGTAAGTATTACTGAATAAGTGTAATCATAAAAGTCTATGTGAATCATTCAAACAGCATTAGAGCTTTTCTAACTTACTAAATAAATCTTTTAGGAACGTGAATTCATTTGCATATGTTTTTACACTAAATATAAGTATATGAATAAAAGTCATCTAAGCCCAATGGAGATGATAATAAAAGGACCTAGGCAAATTAATTAGTGGGAGTAACAGACACAGAAGTAATTTCTAAAAAGAAATACATTTCTTTCTTTCTTTCTTTCTTTCTTTCTTTTTTTGTGGCACCGGGGATTGAACTTGTGCTTACCAGGCAGGCACTTAGGCCACTGAGTTAAATCCCCAGCAAGAAATGAATTTCTTGACTGGAATCGGGAGATTAGCATGATAAACTCACCAGAACACACAAAGCAGGAATACAGGAATCAATTCACTTCACAGCTCTAGATATGTCCTATTTGGAAATTCTACCAGAAAAAGTTAAATAACGTTTTGTTGTATATATTTGGTTTGGTGTATATTAAATGTTAGCCAAGTTTTTCTCCTTTTTTAGTGTTCAGTTATTGGTTGGCTATGTACTGAACTTTTTATACATTCTATTGGAAAGCATGAAAAAATGATAAAGATAACAGTTCTTATTTGTTGCAACTTGAGCACAGCATTAAAAAGAATTTTACAAATTTGAAATCAAGTCCTATCTGGGCCTTTTCAAGTTTGCCGTGAACACAGTATAAAACAAGATTTTAAATGCTCGATGTTCTTCATGGCTTTCTACATCTAAAAAAAATAATAAATTACTATTTAAGCAGTTGACTGTGGTAATTCTTATTGCAAGAGTTGCAAGCTTCGTTAAATATCTAACATTTCAATGATTTTCTTAAATAGTTTTAAAGGACAGTTTTCCAGTTATTAAAAAATAATGTTGTGTTACTACTGTGTTAGTATAGGGCAAATGTGAATTAGAGGGTAGTGGAAAGATACTAAAAGCCTTTGTCCCCATCTTGCTTCAGTCATTATTAACATGTTGCTCTCTTTTTTCCTGTATTTAATTTTATTTTCATTTCCTCCAGAGATCAAAAATAGCAGTATATGAAAAGATGTGGACCTACATGCGATCAGCAGAGCCATCGGTGTTCACTAGGACTACAGCTGAGGGAGTAGCTCGTGTCCGCAAATCCAAGGGCAAATTTGCCTTTCTTCTGGAATCCACTATGAATGAATACATTGAGCAGCGAAAGCCATGTGACACGATGAAAGTGGGAGGAAATCTGGATTCGAAAGGCTATGGAGTAGCAACGCCCAAGGGTTCCTCATTAAGGTGGGTGGAATAGTATAACAATATAACATGTGTTGTTATAGTATTCCACCTTCCCTGATGTCCCCGAAAGAATTATTTTCTTTTGTGTGTGAACATGGTATGTTTGTTTGTTTGTTTGTTTTCTTTTTATCCATTTCATATTTTTCGGTCAACAATCAGGTAATTTTTTAAAATTTTGAAGTAATCGTAGTTGACATAAATCTTTGAAGGCCATATAAAAACCAAACTGGTTGAACACTGGCTGCTTCTAGCAGGCCTAAAAAATGGGTAGCATATGCTTGACTATCTCATTCATTCTTTTTGACCACCAACATCTACACTGTCATTGTGTCATTAATAATTCTATATTTTATCATTATTTTTAAATTATGCCTGGCTGCTCGTTTCTGAGTAAGAAGAAATCAACTTCTTCTAAGCAAACAACTTTTTTTCCCATTTCAATGTTTTATTTGTTATGGCATCTTTCTATTTTAGATTCTCTAGAAGTTAAATTGCATTAACTCTTGAAATCACCTCTGTTTATAAAAGGAACCATAGTCCGAGAGAAAAACAGGCTCTAGTTTTATAGTGCTTACTCAAGTCACACTCCTGCCTATTTCAAAGGGAGTATGGTGTAAGTAAGATCTGTAAAATTAGACCCAAGACAGTTCAAATATGTATGCAAATAGACCCTGAAATGTGATTTATAAGTGGAGCACTCCACATGTGGGTTAAAAAGTGAGACTTTCATTCTTATGGAAATATTGGTTAAATCTGCCCTTTTCATCCTTTTGGTCTTGGACATAGAAAATGCACATGTTTGTGTCCAGGAGGCAGAATTTCCTATTTTCCTTAAGCAATAAAGGCTGCTGTTGAGTTGATGGGACTAGAGCCCATCGCAAATGGTGACTGACAGATTACTCTGGTCTCAGTGCTGCTTAGGAGAGATGCACACAAAGCACAGATTCAAGAGGAAATCAGAATCTTTGCTAAAGGACTTAACCAAGAACCTGGTCTTGAAAAATGATGTCTCTGGTAAGCCATTGAAAAATGAAGGTAATGAGACTTGTGTTATTTCCCAGAAAAAATGAAAGCAATATACATACATATTACATGATTGTCTTCACTAGTTTCCAAAAGAGAACTTCAATGTGATTTGAGGTGTGTGTTGGGTGGGGGAAGGATTAAGAGATATATAGAAACAAATAGTGGCCTTGAAAAGGGGTGTGTAAAGCAACATTATACATTTAAATGTATAATGTATTATAGCAACACTGTAATAACTAGTGGAGGGTTTGTAGTATGTTATAAAACAGACAATTTTAAAAGGAGATCAGGAAAACTAGCTAGCAAAGACTAGTTGACAGTTGACTTTGGCAATTCTGGTCTGATTTATTTGAACTTGCATTCCATATGAAACTGAAGAAATGTGCAATGAGAAATTCGAACTAATAAATTATACATAACAGAATTTTACCGCAAAACATTTTGACCATTTAGAAACTTAAACTGGCATCAGGGTGTTTAGTCCTTGTACTTTGCACAATGTAGTACTGAAAAATATATAATTTCTATGTGATCAGTTAGCAAATAAGTTTCTGTTGTACTAGTAGTTAGCAGAGTACCTTAGTGTAAATAATTTAAATGAATAAGAAGAGGTGGAAGCAATGATGGCTGATATGTAGATCAGTGTTCAGTCTATTGATTACATTCACTGGATGTCTCTTTTGCCCTTAATTAATTCTCTGTGGATGTAGCTGCCTTGTCCTCTGTCTTGTGTCTGCTGATAAAGTCAAGCTCCAGAAACTGAATTTGGCCCTAAGATACGGGTACATCTGACTCCCATTGATGGCAAGAGAGTTCCCTCTTAAATGTGCCACTTTGTCAAATCCACACTACAGGGATTGTTTGGGGAGATGCTGAAGGGCTTCATCTGTCTAGAACTGTATAATAATCAGTAATTGGCTTCCCCCTCTTTTCCTGTCCTTCCCTCGATCTTGTTAATGAGGCAATTGTTAAACTCAGCTTCCTGGATGGAGAGTTTGTTTATGCACTTTATTTTGTATATACCACAGTTTCCTGAGCAAGCTGGCCCCTGCATGCCAAAACCACAGTATTTTGTACTGTTTTTCTGAGAGCATTCAAAGGACACTGAAGGCTAACTGGCATTCACCTTGCCTTCTATCTCCTCACTCCCCTAGCCCCAGGCATTTAAGCATGAGGCTCATTAGATTTAAATTCTCATTCTTATTATACTAGGATTCTTATTTTTCAAAAGAGGCAAACTAATGCAGAGAACAACCAATAGGCATCTTCTGCATAAACTTCTTAAGTTATAGACACAAGTTCAAATTAATTCCATTCATTAGAGTGCCATGCAGAGGGCATACGCATATGGAGTGTCTTTGAAACCTGTCTTAATGTGGCTCACTAGAGACTTAAATCTGTTGTCCTATAAGATTTTTTTCCTAACCAGGTCTTTAGGTTAAATGCTTCAGATGTGGTGAGAGACCTGTATTTCATTGTCATCAACTATACCTATCTCGCAAACACTGCTGCTTTGATTCTTTAAGCAATGTGAAAGTTTAAGAGAAAGAAAATAGTAATCTTTCCTTCTGCATAAGCTTAACCAGAGAATGCTGACAAATGAGTGGCAATGTTCCCTTGATCAAGAGAGTTTTACATTTTTAAGTCTTGCTGTTCATTGAAAATGCTTCAGAATAAATGCCACAGAAAATGGGCAGAGTATAGTATACAATTAGGATGGAAACACAGAACTTTGTTCTAGACTTTGAAACAAATGCAATCAGGTTACCACAGAGAATGTATCTGTGATGGGTCTTTAAAACATTCTTCAACAGTGATGACTAGCACGTACTTCTGTGGTAAAGAACGATATGCAGAGATCCTTACAGCTCAGAAAGACTGTTTGAGACTACTATTGACTAGACATATGCCTGAAAATTTAAAACCATTGAGTTATAAATTATACATAGCCAATAACAATGTCCAGAAATTATTGGTGTATTGTACTTTGACATCAATTCTCCAATCTGAAGCTGACAGAACAATGCAAGCTATGTGGACTTTTTTATTTCTACTGAAGTTTCTTTGCACATGCACAGTGCTACATATACTTTTATCAATACTATAGCTTCCTCCTCATCCCATTTTCATTGCCCTTGACAATCCAAAACAGTTGTAAAAGGCTTTTTTTAACGGATAAATTTGTAAAATTGCTTTAAAATATACACCTTGGATGGTATTATAATGAAATGTAAAGTTGAGATGAGAGAAGGAATATTTTGACTTTACTGCTATCGAACATTATCAACTTCCTTACAGAAATTTACAATAGTATACAACTACTATACATACTTAAGTGTTTAAAAAGTTATGTGATTTACTACCAAAATATCAATGCTATCAAATTTTTATGCTCTTATCAATTATTCTATTGACTTTCTGCTGCAATAAATAAACCTATTAGAAATTGTTTAGAGTAAATAATTTGGTTAATATAGATTGTCCAGTGCATATTTTAGATGGGAATATTCCTTTTAAAATAGTAATTGTATTTGACATCTGTGACTAACTTCGGGAAACGAAGCAGTGGGTCTCATCTGAGAACTTTTCCTGGCCCTTGGAAGGCCTAAATACTTTGTATCTTTATTATTCACTATGGTAATTTCCATGCAAACTTTGCCTTTCTAAAGTTATTTGAGGGAATGTCTAAAAGAAAACAAATATTGTCACCAAAAAAATCTTTCAAAAGAGAAGAGCTGCAATAGAACTTACAACACTGGATGAACTCTGGAGAAAATGAGACTCAGTTGGACTTGGCAGTCCCACTTGCAAAAACCCATGCCAACAGAAACTGATCCTTTGAAACCAGACCCATGGCTCTTTTGCAATGGGCAACTCAGAGCCTCACAGCAATAGCATAGTGGGGGGGGGGAGGAAGTATTAAGAAAGGGAAGTAGAATATTACATCGTTAGTTTGACTTTTCTTTCAGTATTGAACAAAAACCACTGGCCTCACAGACAGCCCAGATCTAGATATGTTTCAGAATAAGTAGAGGTCTTCATAAGTTAAATTATATTCACTTTGGATATTTGCTAAAGCAGAAATATTGAAAGTAGTATTCAAGTTCATGTATGAATAATGTATTATCCTAAGGAGCCATTTTGCCAAGTACAACTTGTATATTTAGTCATAAGTTCAGTTGTACTTTGAAGTTCTAGAAAAAAGGAGTTTAGAAATTATAAACAAGCCAATTTTCATTACTTAATGTAGACACTAACATTATTGAGCATTACTTGGCCTCAAATGGATAAACTTTTACATTTTCCAGAAATGATTTGCAGTAAAATTGGTACAAATTTTTTTATTATGTTAATCATTAGAGAAAGAAATGCCTATGACTATTTTTTTATTAAAAGATAGCCAAGCACGGTGGCTCACATCAATAATCCCAGCTCTCAAGAGGGTGAGGCAGGAGGATTGCCCCAAATTCAAGGCTGGCCTTGGCTGTATAGTGAGTTCAAAGCCAGTCTGAACTACACAGCTAGAGCCTGTCTCAGAAATAAATAAATGAATAAATAAATAAATAAATAAATAAACAAAGATGCCACAGATAGATTTTTGTATGTGTGCATTCCCATCATATTTTGAATGTAACCTACTGGGCTAGAGATTAGACAAGTACAATAAAAGTCAATCGCACCCCTTAACCTACACATACACAGATATACACAAATCCCCCTTGTGGTAACATGCTTAAACAGCTACCTAGTAGAGATGATGATGTTTATGATGGGTGCCAAGTATTGTGCATTCACACACTGAGCTGTCACGTGGTGAAGATATGAATATTATATAGATCCTAGGGGAAAATAATTGCACAGTATAATCTGCATCCTTTATTCTTTCTGGATGTTGAGCACAATGGGAAGCATAAAACTTTAATTATCATTTGAAATTCCAGGTTTTTAATTTAGTTCTTTCTGGTAATTTTTTTATGATAAAAGTTATAGTTCACACAAAGAGAAAACAAATACTGCTTTTTTCTGCATTGCTTTCATACTTCTCAGGCATTATACATTTTTGCCTTTTTCCCCCAAAACATTGGTGAAATAATTTGCCTTCAGTCATTTGACAAATAATAAATGCTTGGGGGCTTCCAACTGAGAATTTATCAGGTGGTTTTAAATTGTTCACTTCTGGAATGCTTTGCAAGTCCACAACTAGGAAACATCAGGTTGAACAACGTCTCAATTCAGTATTAACCTTTTGCTCTTCACAATACTCCACTTAGAAATTGTATTTTAGTAGCCTTACTGAGACAATGGGAAATTCGTGATCATTTTAGTTCCTTCCACTTTAAGAAGGATAAATTTAACAAGATAAAATTGTTACAAAAGCAACTTAGCAGTTTATTTAAGCTTTACAACTTGATACAGTGAGGAATCTAAGACTAGATCCCAATTCTGATAGGCTAAGGGTAGCCCAGAATTCCAAACCCTTGCTCTTTCAACCCATCCAATTGCTTCAGGGACAAATCCTATAAAATATGAAGAACATCCAAAAATAATATATGTATCCCATACAATTCAAGTTAATTCTATGGCAACACAAACTCTCATGAGTAGAGAACCTATAGCGGCTAAGTCAGGTGTCCTTGACCTCCACATGTCAATGGTATTTTGGAGACATAAAAGTGTATTTAAGACCGAAGCTCATAATCTGACCCATAATAAGTACACCAGTGATCTCTGGATAAGCTTACCCCTACATTTGTAGCATATTCAAGTATTTTCTCTTGGCATATGACAAATGAGCCATATAGGGTCCATACTATGCCACTCATCTTTACAGATCATGCCTCTTTAAGGAATGATCTCCAGACACATTTGCTCCTCATCTAGTGGTCAGATTAAAATGAGATGTGGGAAGAACAAAGCAAATGTGTAGGAATTCTGTGAGTTTGGATCCACCTTTCTGTAACGGTGGGTGGGAGCCCCGTTAAGAGTTCTCTGGAATTCGAACTATAAAACAGTGGAACTAGGGAAGACCTCCCCAAGGGTTCTTCCAATGCTAAGGTCTAGAGAGAGGCACAACTAAGACACCCTAGTGAGAGAATCAGCTAGTGAAAGAAAAGTATCAGAAAAGATCTCCTAACAAAAAGATAGGACTTGGAAAGAGATAATGGAAGAGAAATTTATGAAACTTCGAATCCTAGAGCCAGAAAAAGAGGGAGACCAGTGTATATCAGGATGCTTGGAGCTGTTATTTTATGCTGAATTGTGACCGAATGTATGGGCATGTTGCTCATATTTACGGCCTGGCTGCAGAACAAACATCCTGCACCAGAGAAATTATTCATGTGAGACTTTCAGCATCACCAAGGTCACCTGGCAAGAATGAACTGACAAAGTGTGCAGGCAAGGAAATTCCACACTCCCATAACAGGGAAGAATACTAAAGGCATGATGTAATGTCACCATGAGGGGCGATTTAGATCAAAGACAAAGCCTTATCATGTGCAAGGATCCAGTGTGCAGAGGCCAGTGTCTGCTCACTGTGATGCATTATGCTTCAGTAGTTTTCCTTTGCCATTGAATCCACCTCCATTGCCTCACACCCAGCATTCTCCAAGTCAAGATTTAAATTTTCAAACAAAAAGATTTCTGTTCCTGTGATGCCTAACAATAGTTTCTATCATGACTACAAAGCCACTCTCGAATCCTTTCAATAATTATGCAATTGCTAAATAAATGTGTCAGGTTAATTGTCTCCACTATAGGACCTCACATTATAGGATTATAACTTCTATAGATAGTGAATGCTCTTGAAGTTAACAATTATAAAGTTATCTGTATTTGGATTGTAAGTACCTTTATTTGTCCTCAGAACATCAGCAAAGATCAAGTGACAAGTTTTGTGTTGTTCTCCAGGCTTACCTTCCTACTTGAAGATAACAGCCCTAGGGACCTCAGTACAGGCTACTCAGGGAAGTCATAACTTGCAGAACTCATACAACTCTGAATAGTTTGGCAAGAAGAAAGACATTATAATCATGCTGCAGTAGATTTCTTCCTCTCTCTACCTCAGGTCACTCTTAGTTAAGTATAGCAGTAGAGCAGGGAAGGATTGAAAGAAGAGAGTAAAAAATATTTGCAATAGTTAGATACACAAAGAATACTTCACACACACATAATCATACTCATACGGATGGCTTTGGAGGGAGGGTTGGTGATAGTTATGTTTACCATGAACCTCCTAAATGCCTAGAATAAAATACTATGAAGCTCACTTTATTCTGAATATAATCTAATCTTCTGTAGAATTCTATTCCATGCCACTTGAATGCAGTTTTATGTTAATGATCAACATCTACTTAGCAGATCATAAAAAACAATGGTTTCCTACAAAATTAAAATATACCCATTTCATTCAGCATAGTACTTATAAGGAAAGCCATTCATCCACAACTTTAAACATTATTAACTTTTGTCTCTAAAAATAGTGTCAACCAATATGGGACTAGATTAATGATTCATATTTAAGAAAAAGAAGGTAAAATAGTTTGGCAGTCACTTAGAATGAGCTAGAAAATAGTAGTGACTGGTTTAGAATTGCATTCCATTTTAATTTAACTGGGAATAAGAAACTGTGGCTTATTTATTTCAAGGCTTATTCCCTCCCGCCAAAAATTCAGCACTATAATTCTGTTTTTCAGAATGAAATTACTTCTGAGATAACTTTGCTGCAAATATACAGTATCATACACACTTGGCTATATGTAAGTAGAAAATCACTGTTCAACTCCACAATACCTAGCCATGGCCTTGAGCCTTTTTAGAAACAGATATTGTATTGATTACAAAGGTATTTTAAATAATAGTCACAGTAAAAAAAAGTTATAAATAACGTCATCACGTTGTTTATCATCCTTAATATCATAAGTCTTTTCACAATTGAAAATAGTTTCTTGTAAATGAATGGAGTCTATACTTTGTGAAAATATAAAATCCACTGTTAAGTAATATACATAGATTGAAATACCCTTCCAAAATGTTTGTGAAATCTTTTCAATATATTCCTTTGATATCACATGATTCGACAATAAAGAAATATTAAAGGCACAAAGATACTCCACTTTTCAAAGTGTATGCTAGTGAGATATTGGGGGAATTCTGTGAATTTAAAGTATGACTGATCATACAAAGGCATGTGCTATTTTATTGGAATAAGCTAGACTGTATTTCTTTTAATTCTGAGATATTTAAAAATGTTAAAAATTCAATGTTTTCTCTAAGTACTAGATATCTGAGAGTTAACTGGAATTGGAATTCAACTGGAGTCAAACAAATGTGACACAAACAGTTCCTCATTTTCAAAGGAAATAAAAGATTACTATATATGGCTTCCTCTCCTTTGGTGCCTCACAAAGAAAAAATACAAAAATGTCAGGAGCTACTTCCTGGCTCTCTATTACAATTGAATCTTGGTGATTACAATATTTGGTTCTAAAAGATCTGCAGCTTTTGAATGTCCCTCTTTGAAGTAGTAACAGACCAAATTCTCATTAGTAAATGAGGAAAGACATCATGAGCACCCAGCTCTCAGTCTCCCTTTTCCCAGGCTTTTGAAAATAGAAACACACACACACACACACCCTCAAAGCAATATCAGCAAGGACAACTGATTTACATTGTGAGTGTCATTAGCAGAAAAAATAATTTAAAAAAAAAAGCATAAGGAAAAATTTAAAAAGAAGGCAGGTATCCAAAGTCTTTAAACACTGACCTAACCTTTGCCTTATCTTTGAAGCTAATAGGTAAATAGAAGTTAATAGTGTCCAAAGAAAGCTGACTTCAAATTGTCTCCCAGAGTAAAATGTAAAGGGAATAGGCTGGAAAGTTACTATTAAATGATAATATTGAACAAGCTGAAAAAAAATCAGTTAATATATCATTTGTTTTTGTTCACTTGTTTGTTCACTTTAAAATGATTGTGTTTCAGATTGGCTCATATAGGACACCAAAAATTACTGATCGGTATATTTAATATCAAGCACTAATACTATAATGTTATAACTTTCGAGCCACTTCCACATATATTTTTATTTGCTCATTTTAACCCTCTTATGCTGTCATTTTATTCAAGGGAAGACACAATAAACTAGAGATGTTAAGTGACTTGCCCACAGTCCCACAGCTGAAGTTAGAACTCAGGTCTTCTGACTCTCTCCAGTGCTCTTATGGGAAACAAACAAAAAAAAAGTATTTTTTAATATAAATACAGTTTCCTTTGAAAACTTACAGTTTCTATAATTCTTCCATGTCAAAGTTTGATATTTCCAGGTATGTTGAAAATATCCCATAATTTCCATAATTTTAAATTTATTTTTAATACATTATGTAATTTTTTTTTTAGTTGGAGAAATGACGCAAAGGTAGATTTCAGGTTAGCACAATGAAAGATTTTATAGCAATTAAACTTCTTGGCTCCTGAAAAGAGTAAATTGGCTTATCATTCCCAATATCAGACTTGTTCTAGTAAGAGTAAGACATCCCCATACCATTTTGAGAAATGAGGCTGATTACAACTGTATTCCCTTCTTACTTGAAGACTGTAAGATTCTGGTCCATACCCTGGGATATGTTTAGCAAATCAACCTAAATATTCTTTTACAACTCTTTGGAGTTTCCAATATTTAGTAAGATTGAGGGAAAAATTCAATCTCTGAACCTCAGTAGAAGCTCATTTGGTCTTGGAATTAAACAAGTCACTTCGCTAGTGAATGGCTGGTCTCATTGCAGTCTGTCTACACTGTGACATGAAAATGATTTTAATGAAAATATTTCTCTATAAAAAGCCACAAAGCTATAGGTAGATGCAAGTCTCATACACCTATATAACATACATTTAAAATTGTATGTTGACTTCAAACTTTTGACAAGGTTCACTGAATTATATGAAAAGAGAAATAAAACAGCAAAATTGAGTTATATGCACATAGGACTTGCTTTTTTTAGAACAAAATTTATTTTTCCATATTCAGATATGATAAAAAGTGATTCATGTACTATGGCATTCTGTGGTGTTTTGACATAAAATACTTAAGAAGGTGACTTTTAAGAACATCATAATAACCCTAACAACTTCAGTATTACTTACTTGCTATCTTTCTCTTCATCACAAATAGCATTAAGTTTATGCCCCAAAATAGGAATACTGCACAACCACTATGATTTTACTCAATCCAGGAAGTACACCAATAGTTCTAATTTATAGATCTTCAGATTACTTCTAAATATAAAGATACTGACTTCAAAATGGTCATATAAGTAGCTTCCATGGATAAAGTAGGTGTTTCACAAAGTACACTTTACTCTTTTTTTCTATTTTAAGCATAAATTTACAATTTCCACTTGTATCTGTTTCAGAAAAAAGGAAAATGCTACATGTTGGGGGATTAATAGCATTTAGTGGATAAAATCTTGGTTTGTCAAAAGTTATTTTTAGTACATTCATTAAAAATTAATGAAGTTACAGTTCTCAAATAAGAACACAAGGAAAAACATGTATGTAGTAGATAAAAGAATTTTATTATGTTATGTTTATATCATGAAACTTTAAGATATAACAGCAATAGATAGACAAGATTTTGTTGTGTAACATAGTTTGCCATACAGTTGTTCCCTGAACATTTTCATAACAGCCATTTACAGCAATGATGACAACATCCCTCATTTTGATGTCTCTGGAATATACTGGGACACACTGAGGTTTCAAAATACATCCATTCTCTCACCTGGTATCATTTTACTTGATGAAGAATTTTAATAAGTTACCCAAAGTTAAATAACAATAGCACATGATCTTGTATAGGTTCAGGTTCATTCTTGGTCTCCACTCTCCTTCATGTCTCACGGAATTCAATCAATTGTCTGGTATTTGATTTTATATGGAAACCAATCACCCACGATATCTGAAATTATGCCAAAGGGTAACTGAGAACTGACTCTGCTCAATTAATTAGGCAGGAGGCTGGAGAGAGATGAAGTAGTTCACATGATTAAAGGTCATTTCAGAGACTGTATAATGAAAACTAAATATTTACTAACTACTAATACCAACCATATGTGCATTAATATCTTTTCTAACTTGACCCCCACAATTGTTTGAAGATGGTGCTATTACCTTCATCTGGAAGCTACTTTATTGCTGCTGAAGCAGTTCAAATAGCTGATGAGTGACAGAGGCGACATCAAGGCCTGTTACTACTCAATTCTCAAATCCAGACTTCATTCTCTATGCTGCCTTTTTGTCTTTAATGATACCAGGAGTCCTAGTAGCCTCACATGCATTAAGAAAAAAATCCCATCTAATAATGGTCGTACTCCCCTGAACTTCCTGAACTTGGAAATTAAGCAAGAGTGGGCCTAGTTAGAACTCGGATGGGAGAAAAAAAAAATCTTTCTTTAATCTGTAATTCCCTGTTTTTGAAAAATAAAACAATCACATAGTTCCTGGTAATATCATTTCTCATACTTTTGCCCTAACCTTCACATCTAATGATCTTTTTATTTTTTATACTTACAATGATTATTGTTTATAGTATATTAAGTACTACCTACACAAATGAAGTAGCAATATCATTTTACTCTCAAAAGACAAAGAGAGTATCAGCGATGTGGTTTGAAAAGGCAGCCTCCTTCTCCCTGAGGACCCTTGGGGTTTCTTAGGACTCAGCTTCCATTATTTGCTCCAACTGACGAAAATTACCCAAGTGATGCCTTCCCATGAATTTCATGGTCCTAAACCAGTCTTCAATTTATTAGAGCTCTCTGACAAGACAGACTGACGAGCAGACAGTTTCCCACTGTTATACAGCTAACGTTCATTTCCCTTTGGCTTAATCCTTAAAATGGGTTTTAAATTCAATTCAGTGGAAGTTCCAGTATATCAGACAGTTGGTAGTATCTTGTGAGACCCGAGGAAAGGGTTGGCCAGAATTGAACTTGACTTTAATACAAGACCATGTTCTATTATTGTTTAACTTTGGGTATTTCTCCCCTAGGAGGAGCACAGAGGAGAACTAACCAGCTCCAGGACCAAGGTAAGAGGGGAGTTTTCTTTCAAAAGAATGGCTTCCATCCATTTGAAGGAAACCCCTCCCCCACGTATTTTTTAATCCTTTTTCTTTATACATTTATATTTTTTAACTCACCAGCAGTAGGAAACCAGCTTGCTACCTGTGCATAATCCACTTACAAATTTTATAGCAGGAAAAAAGGAAAACCTTCACACAAATCATACCAGTTATATGAAAATATATTTATGTTTTCCATCATCATTGGATATTAACTTGTACCAGTGTACCTTTAAGGTTTAGATTCTTCAGCTTTAATTTCTTTATATGTGAAGTATACATGTCTATAATCAATCAAACCATAATAAGTAAGATGCCACAAAATATTAAAACTAAAATCCAAAGTGTTTCTAATGAATATATCATTATTAGGAAAAATTTTAATAAAAGAAAATATCAATATAATTTTAATGATACATATTTTGAAATATCACTCTAAATTTTTCATCTGAAGTTGTACAAACATAATGATACTGTAGTTTAGTTGACTTATTAAAACTATGATTGAAAAAATAGGAAAAAGAAGAAATACTATACTAAGCATTACTTCCCTTACCAAAATACCCTCCTCCCAGGTCTCTTATATTGATTTTCATGGTTTCCACTGTACTCTCTGATTTTATGCTGTCATGTTTGGAAATCATCATTGGTATTCCCTGACTTCAGTGCCTGTTTCAATTGGTACTTTCAGAGAGGAGAATCAAAAGGCAGAAAGAAGTAAGCAAATTTCAAAAGCATCTAGAATTTGAGACTGTAGACGAAAGATGGATCTTGTAGATCACAAAAGGAAACAGATTCCAGATCCTATTCAGCTGTAGTTCCTCATTATCACTGCCCTCCAAAGAGGCAAGATCTTGTGTGACTCCAATAGATTTTAGAATTGTTTTAGAATCAAGTATCTGAGGCACTTGTAGCTCAAAAAGAAAACTAACTTTAGAGAAGAGTACAGGATATATTTGAGTCATACTATTCATTCTTGATTTATTCAACCCTAAATTTTAAGATGCCAAACATATGGAACATTTGCTTAAACAACCATGCCAAAAAAAAAAAAGAAAAAAGAAAAAGAAAAAAATTGTCATAATTTCTGGCAATTGTGTCAGTAGAATTTTATGTGTATCAGAACATTACTTACGTCAGGAAGATGTGTTGTATACTTTTGAATTCTTATGAACTTTTTCATGGTAATCTCATTCAGGATAAGAATTGGTGGTGGTTCTAAGTGACTTAGTTCTTTGGAATAACCTGAAATTGAGGTGAAAATAGGTTTTTGAAATTTGTTGCTTAGTACCGTAGAAAGTATTGCTTAATATTAATTGCATTCAACATATTAGGTACATCAAAGAATATCTCATAGAAGTGTTCAAATTGATATCTTAAGATATATTTAATTTCTGATGAGGAGCAAATAATTTAAAAAGTATGTGATGTGTTTTAGTATTAATATCAATAGAAGTAAATATAAGTGAAACTATTTTAGGAATTTAATTTTGCCACTTTTTCTATTTGAATTAGTAATTGAGCATTAGAACATACTCCTATTTTAAATATGGTTATGAATCCTACTGCTCTCAAAGATTTGTATTGTCACTTAAAGTGCTGTCAACTTAAAGTCTTTGTCATTACATATTTTGAGATAATAACTGAAAAGCTTCATATTTTTCTAGTTATGAGCCCCTTTAGAGTCCTGAACTTTTTAAATGGAGATTTCAGAAAATTTCCTTTCTTTAGCCTGTGATCCCTGTTTCTCTAAGAAGCATCATCTTCATCACTCAAATTCCTTTTTCCATTTGTGCTATTCTCTCACATAACCAAATCCAAATCAGAAAGCAAAGTAGGTGAAAAAGAGATCAATTAGAACACATTTTATGTTGTAACACTCAAATACTTGCTTAGTGGAAAAGACCATAAAGTTTAAATGAGAGGAAAGCTGAAACTGATTCTTTGGGGTATTTTCACTCTCAAGAACTTGATGAAATAAAGTAAATAAAGTATTTATATATGATGCTTTAATAGACACATATACAGAGAATTAAATACATATTGAAATATGCAGTGAAGGGGTTGGGAAAAAGCTCAGTGGCATCAGTGCCTGCCTAGTTAGCACAAGGCCCTGAGTTGCTTTCCCAGTACCAAAAAAAAAAAAAAAACTGCAGTGAAATTAAACCAAACATACTGCTGACATTTAGTATTTGTTAGTAATAAATATAATTTTTAATTTCTAATTGAATTATAGTATTCTAATTAATAAATTTAATTACAGAAAATTTTTTACAGGTGATATTTATTTGCTAATTGTAAATAGACTGATTTATTATAATACCATTATCTGAGATTTTCATATAAAGTTTAGTTGGAAGTGTGAAATTAACAAGAAAGGCTGGGGATTTAGCTCAGTGGCTAAGCACCTGCCTGGTAAGCGTGAGGTTGTGAGTTCGATCCCCGGTGCCTCACATAAATAAAATAAAATAAAATATTAGCAAGAAAGTTGTATCTGAGCTACTCATAGTGTTCTTTCTTTATCTAAATACATAAAGTTAATTGGTGATCCCTTTTATTTCAACTATGTCTAACCGCACTGAAGTACCTTTTTAGATTATTTTGTTGATTTAATGGACCAAATTATCCACCATTATTCATAAAGATCGCCAGTGTCAATAATATTTTGATGTCTTTCTTACCAAAGCATTTTGTTTTAAAATACACTTCACACTAGGTCTTTGCAAAAATCTGTTAGATTCCATAGTTGAATGATTCCCTTTCACTGTCCAGGATACTATTCTTTCACTTTACTGGAATGCTTACCAAACAGCCCCTCAAATTAATTCCATGTGACGTCAGTTCTATATGTAGTTATTACAAACCAACTCCCTAGTATTGTTTTCTCTGCCTTGGGCTAAGAATAGTATAATGTACCACAAGACATTATTGCTACCCTCCAAAACAGAGAGAAAATGTACACATACACTTTTGCAATGTAATGTACAACTCAAAGCAGATGTGAGTCCTTCCGATAGCAGATGGTATTCTTCAAAAACAGAAGATGAATAGAATCTGGAGCATCCAGAAAAACCTCATAAAGAAGGTTCAGATGTAATCATTGATAAATACTAGTTGAATGAGTAAATCCATGGCTGGGTACTGGAAAATGAGGAAATGTAGAAAGGGTAAGAGAAAGGGAAAAAGAAATTCCTAGTGAAAGTCCTATTGTGAATTTGGAGTGAATTTTAAATAAAATATCTTTGGGGCTATAAAGAAACTGACCTTGCTGAAGGCAGAGAAGTCTGGACGGGAGATTAGTGGGATTAATAGCCTAGACTTCAGTATTGAACTGATACAGGTTGCCATTTACTAGTCACACAACTTTTGGTCTTACTTTCCTCATGGGTAAAGTGGAGCTACAATCCAATAATAGAGGATTGAATAAAAATTCAGTTACTCTATTAAGAACTTGAAACAGTTCCTGGTTTAATTAAATATAACAAAATTATATTTCAAAAGCATATTTAGCCAGGCATGGTGACACATGCTTATGATCCCAGCACTTATGAGGCTGAAGCAAGAGGATTGCCACAAATTTGAGCAAAAACTGGGCTACATAGTCAATTCTAGACCATCCTGAAATACATAGACCCTGCCTCAAAAACATAAACAAATAAAAATATATGTAAATGGATCACTGGGAAGCCTTGAATGTCAGAAAAAGGATAAAATATTGGAGGGCATTATGAGTTTCTGATGGTTTTTGACAAAACACTATGAATGAATAGAGAAGCAAGGGTATTCTGACTCTGGGTAGCAGAGAATGGAGTGTAAGAGCCAGTCCATCTGGTATTGAGTAATGAGGGTTTCAACTGAATGATTCCAATCTAGTAGAAATGAAAATATGAATTTCACAAGCACTTCTCAGAAAAACAGTTTTTAATTGGCTCTAGGAAAGGAAAAGAAATGAAACTTGTAACAGTAGGCTGAGTTTGTGGCTGGGTCTATTTTATTATTTGATTATACATTTCTATTCCTTCTGGATAAAATTTTTGAATTTACTGCACACTGGATTAGAAAATTTCCTTATGATGCTGTTCCTTAGGATCCAAAAGTACAAGTCCCAAAAGATTAGAACTTACATCATCAAGAACTTTGTATTTATTCAAATAGATATTTTAACCTTGGGAGAGGATAAATGTTACCACCTAATTACATGAAGTTACTACATAGGTTCTTTATTCTTTTGAAAATGCAAATGAAAATTCTGTACTTCTTTTTTTTTTTTTTAGGAAGTATCAGTTCAGTTGACAAGGTTTTATCTCAACTCAAGGAGCATTTAGCCAAAGAAATCAGAAGTTGTCAACTGAGTAGTATAGGGGATATATAAGTTAAATAGCTTTCAAAGATTAATTAGGAAAAACCTTACTAAGGCTGGCAAATGTCTCAAGAAAAAGAAAGTTTCCCTCAGAGAGACATAGGAAGGATGAATAAAGATTGACTGAAAGGAAAGGGCACTGAGAAGATGCAAAGACTATATCATACACAGTACTTGGGAAAGAGCACTGGACTAGAAGGCAGAAGTCCTGTGTCCAGCTGGGCATTGATGGGCAAGTCACCTAACTTTCAAGAGGCCCCAGTGGACACATCTGTAAAATTAGAAGAGTGGAGATAGCCCCAGTCCCTTTTGACTCAAAACTTCTAGGAATCTAAATCTTTAAAGCAACTGATGAAAGTTTTTAGGAAACAACAAAGAATAGCAAAAGGAAACATGACTGATGTATATAATTCATGGAATGGTTTAGAAAATTTAGGAAATCATATAAGGAGGGTAAAGAGCATAGTGTAGAAGATGAAAGAATCCAAAGTCATGGACAGGCAGAGTCCACACAACACATCATGGTCCAGGCATGAAAGGCATAGTACTTTGGGGTTCAGATACCATCAAAAGAGGCATAGAACTTTTGGGTTCACATACCATGAATGTGATAGTAACCAGTTCTTATATTTTTGAAATTGTACTCTAATAATAACCACAATATAGGAATGTGAAGCATTTCATCTGGATAACTGTGGTCTCATCTACAAACAAAGCTTCCTTTTGCTTGATCTGAACAAAGACAGTAATGATAAATAGGTTGGCTTCGAGAAGAGACCATATGCTCTCAAGGACACCACAAAGAAAATCAAATTTACATTATTTAATATTAACTACTGATATGTTCTCCACTTATATAAATGTAACTAAATGTATATTTTGACAGATTTTTAAATGTTTTAATCACCATAACAAAGTCACATCATGTTTGCAGAAAGATCACAGATTGAGAGTAGTCTCCTGACAAACGAGTGTTAAAAGTTCTCTATTAAAAATTCTAGGGTCACCATGCCAGAGAAATTTTTATTTCTCTTACTTTTAATACATACAAAAAATGTTGAGTGTTACTGGGGTCTAGAACAGATATTTTTAAATCCAGATGCATGATTTCCCTCCCAAGGTCTATGAATCTACTGAAATCCTATGCAAGTCAATTACTTTTGGCTGTGCATCTTTCCTAAGGAAGTATCCAGCTTTCGTCAAATTCTGAAATAGAAATGACTCAAAGTAGGTTAAAGAATTTTACTCTTGTAATCTAAAAATGACAAAATTATGAAAGTCAACTGCGTGAAATATTTGTAAAGATCATGTTTACAAACATCCAATATTAAAATATAAAATTTTTATTTATTATAATCCCTTTCTAATGTACTGACTAAATTGCTGGCAGATAACCTGACAAAAATCATAATGCACTTTCACTTAATCACATTCCCTAGACTCAATTTTCAAGTAGAAAATAGGTGTGCAAATTCCAAAGAACACAATTTAGTGACAACTTCAGGAAGCTAGTCCAGTAGCTACCTCATTTATTTAGTTCTCCTTGACTCATTTGCAGTAAAAAATAAAAATGTCCATATAGTAACTTAATTACAACAGTATATATCATCTAAAACACAAAAGACACTAAATCATTCCTTATCAAGGTAGTTTTCAGATATTCATCATAAATCATGCTGCATCTAAATTGTCTTTCCATTTCCAAAAATTTTGCAAACCTTACTTGTCATTGCATAAGCAAACCAGAGTGAAAACTTAATATCTTTTCTAAAAAATGTACGTATATATGTAGAGCAATTTGATACAAATTCTGCCTTTCAAAATAAGTGCACAAATCCAATGAAGCAAAAAGTACCTTGTGCTCATCTACTGAAAGGAATAATTTGGGAAGAAAAGTAATAACACAGCTACAAGTTAAATTGAAAATTTAGTGAAGCATTGAAAATGCTCAGAACTGGTTACTCTTCCAGGCCTAAATAACTGATGAAGGTTAGAAATGTGAATTCAAATGTCTTTCCTTAAAATCAGAAATACTCAGTTCTTGATGCTCTATCATTTGACAGTCTATTGATTTTTATTTACTTTTTATATTTTCCTGATTGATAAAATAGTTATCTTCTCATTTAGTTATTAATTGAATTGATACAAGTCCTGGGGTTTGTTCTAAATCCTGTTTTTCTGCGAATTTGCTTCATTTACCATTTGCTTCATTACTTGAGGAAAACCATTAATTAAATTACAAAACTAAATCCCAATTGATATTTGCTTCTCTTCCATCTACTTCATCTTATTATACAGAATAAGTTTTCATGCATGCAACTGTTGTAACCATATTTATAATATAGCCATCATTTAAAAACAGGGTAGTCTGTACAAATTTCATTTTATTCCTTTCTCATGAAATTATTGTTTTATTAGAGTGGTTCAGAAATTCTGTGTCTCTGTCTCTGTCTCTCTATATACATATATATATTGATATTACATATATATGGTTTCATAATGTTTAAATCAATAATGTTTAAATCAAGTAAATTTTGCAATCTGAAATTTATGTTTGATTTCAAAAAAAGGACATAGCCAATATGTAGTATGATTTTTAAAATTGTGGTTGTTAATTCTACAAAAAAATTTAAAAGATTTTTTTTTCTTAAGGTCTGTAATACTTGTTTAGGAAAGAACAAAGTTGTTATTCATGAAAATTCTTTTTTTATAAACACAGTACTAAACTCATACTTTTTTAAAATGACCCACTTAGGAGGACTCAACCCTATTCAATTCACTTTTATTTAATCCAGCCTGAGGGAAAAGATTCACCATGTCTATGTAAATATGTATGAAACAGCAAGTCTCTCTGGGCCGCTGAGAGATCTATTAACCACCTGCAGATCCTAGCTGAGGAGCTAGGCCTGCCTAATTCAGGCATTACTGGCACTTCTCTTTCTGACCTGTTCCCATTAAGCAAGAAACTTTGTAGAAACCAGTACAATACAAGTACTTCAGTCTGAAGTGCAAAACCAAGTATAGCAAAGCAAATCCATAAACAGGAACGATGAATGTATTTTTGAAATTCTTGAGAATAACGCTTAGATTCTACTTCTTCAAATTGTATTTGATATAAAATAGAATGTAAACTTTGACTTAAATTAGACAATTCAGTAAGGCATTGTATCATAAAATAATTGAGAGGAGTTTCTGTTTGTTTGTTTTTTACTAATTACTAAAGTATTACTGTCCACGGTAGACTTTTGAGTGAGTAGAGAAGCATAAACAGTAAAATTCAATCATAAACCCTCCACCCAAAGAAACTGATTTATTGCATTTCCATCCAGTATATTTTTGTTAACATTAAATATATGCATTGATTATTGTCAGATGAAAAGCACGAAGAATATATAAATTTATTTCTTTTTAACTTATAAGTCATAGTCATTAACATTTTTAATGGTTGTAAAATCTGTTGTATAGATTACTGGTGCTTTGAAATATTGATATCTCAGGAGCTTTGTAGAAATGTAGATACACCTAATTTAGAAGAATTTGCTGGGCAGAGTTAGGTCTAAGCATCTGTGTGTATAGTAAGTGGTTCTGACATCCAACTCAAACTTCTGTCCAGTGGGACAGAATTATTGGTCAAAGATAAACTTTTTGAAACTTGATCTGTATAAGGGCCAATTATTCTCTAATTTTTAGTTTGATCATCAGTGTATGAGGATGCCCTGTTTATTAAATTCTTGACTATATTGAGCATCATCTGTGTTTTTATCCTTTCCAATATGAATAAAGAAAATATAAATTTGCACTGCCTTAATTCACTAGTTTAGTTCCAAGTAAGGCTGAATTATCATCATGTGATTTGTATTTCTTTCAGCCTAAGTTACCTATTAATGTCCTTTGTTGATTTTTTAAAGCAATATTCTTAATTCTTTACACAATTTCTTATAGGTTCACCTAATTTTTTATGTTTTTTTGAAAATATGTATTAGGGTTTGATGGAGACTATCAAAGACATTTCCTGCCTCTTTGAGGTAAATATTCTAGATATTGTAATACCAGGTGCTTAACTTTTATAGAGAATACAGTATGAAAAGAAAACTCCAGGAAGAGAGTACAGGGTTAAGATTGAGGAAACTTTTCATGTTTATATAACTAAGGGATCCTTTCTTATCAGGATAATAGAGCAATGGAGCCATTCCACATAGTTAAAGCACAGGACCATACACTATTGGCTCCATACCCAGCAATGGAATGTTTATTCCATGAAGTAAAATAGAATTTAATTTGCCTTAGTTAAAAAAAAAAAAACACAGAATTTTTTTTACTTCAGTATATGATTTATTTTTTATTTTATTTTTTATTTTATTACTACAAGTTTGTAGTACTACATAATGATTGCATTCATCATGGGGAGCTGGGGAATATACATAACACATCTTTTTTATTTTTTTTACCTCCTTGTCCTCTCATTCTTCCCTCCTCCCTCCATCTCTTGGTCCCCTTTCCTTTAGCAAAGAGCTATCTCCCTGTTTCCTAATATCTTTGATTTTGCTCTATAATTTATTTATATTTTGGATATTATTTATTCTACAAACTGTATGTGTACTGAATATCCTGTGGGCAGATATTTACTAAATATAAGGGTTCGTATCATCAGTTCTTTATAACAATATTCACAAACCAAAGAAATAAAAAAGTCACCCTATTTGTGCCTTATAAATTTCCCTGTTTAAGTAGACATGTTGTCATATATATAACATACCTCAACAACAAAGAAATTACACTATAAAGATATATGACTTTGAAGTAAACAAAATGCATAAGACATAAAGTAACCAGAGGAACATACTCAAATTTATAGAATTTCAGGATAAATCATTTATGGTAGAGAGAAAGGCAAAGGTCATACCTGGGTTAAGCATGTTTTTACAAAAAAATTTTACATTGCATTCTTTTAATTTTTCTAGAATTGATAAATGGAAAAAGTTTCCATCCATTAGTGACTGTTTTAAAATTTTTGTTTTATGTGACAATTCTCTAACATTCTTAATAAGAATGGGTCCCAATTCCTAGGGCAATGAGGTAAGTGTTCATAATATCAAGTTCCTGGAAAGAAAATTCCAAAATTTAAAAACTATTGGAAGTTTTCCAGATGTCCTGCAGTTCAACCAGGTGAATATTTTCATTCCAGTTCAGAGCAAAGTTCCCTACTATCTTACCATTAGTAAAACAAATTAATAAATTAATTTAAAAAGCTATCTGGAAAGAGATTTTTCTGACCTAAACTTTCCAGAGGCATACAAAACAAAGGCAAATAAGTAAATTACCTGTGTCTTCTTTCAAACCAAAAAAAGTCAATATTCACACACCTGAGTTCTCCAGTGTGATTCACACTTCCAAAAGAATATGATCACTTATTATGTTTCTTCCTTCCCTTCCATTTTTATGTGAAAAACAGTCCATTTCAATTGACTTTATTCTGTAGAAGCTACACTTGATACAATAAAAGGAGTAATTGGTGTAAGAAATTGACCACAATATTTTTGTTTTCTCCTTTTCCTGTTTGGTAGATCACTATTACAACTTCCTTGATGCTTACTTAATTAGTGTAAGAGTGTCCTTTATAATCAATATGAGTTTCTGACTTTGACTTTGATGTCAGTTGTCTGAAATGCGTAAAGATTCCAAAGCAGTAACAAAATGTGCTGCAGCAAGGATCTGCTTTTTATTTTTCTGCATACATGAGTTCTTGTTAATTCATTAGCCTTGATGAATTCCTTTGGGGTTCCTGAATACAAAGAACTTTTTAACCTAGTCTAGGACAATGAGTATAATAACTTTATACATTTTTAAATCATTTGATGATTACTATTAATAACATATAAGAATAATGCATTCCACAAAGTAGAACAGATATCCAAATGATCCATCTGTATGTGGTTTATGTTGCAGTCTAAGTAGCAATCCAAGGAGGCCTTGAGATCCAATCCTATTACATAAGGAAATTACAGCTTCAGGTGAACAGCTGTAGAAAATAACTGGTACTTTTAACATGCAAAGAAATCTTGAAATATACAAATCATTTCCAAATATTAACTTTAAGTGCCTTTTACTTTGCATCATTAAACTTTATATGTGATGGCATTAAGTGGACTTTATTGAGGGACCACAGGTTTTAGAAAGGAAAGCAGATTAACTCTGAGTAGGACAGTAATTTGTCTACTGGTCAAATGTATAATATTAATCAGCATAGAAACTTACATACATATGTGTATGATAGCAGTGTGAAACTAAACTGTTTTTACATGGCCTATTAAATGGTATTAGAAAGACAATATCTTAGAACAATTTTTTAGAAAGCTTGATTTCAAACAATTTTCTCAACATAAAGTTTTTTTTTTTCTTATCCATTCCTTTATTTTGCTTTATTTGTTTTCTGTTGTGCTGTGAAACTGTCTTTGGATATGGCTAACAACCCTGTTAAATAACCCTCTCATGAATGGTTTTAATTTTATCAAAGGAATGGTCTAAACTAACATATAAAGTAATTGGGATATTGCTTCACTAAAAAAATCTAATAATATTTAAGCTAGAAAAAAAAGAATTACAATAATTTTCTCTAAATAGAAAATGTTAGTAGTTTTAATTCATTGAAAGACAAATCATTTTAGTTTCTTAAAACACAGAATAAAACAATTCTTTTTTTTTTTTTTTAATCTTTTTGAGACAAGGTCTCATTACGCATTTCGGGTTGGCCTTGAACTCACTTTGTATCCCAGGTTGGTCTCGAACTTGCAATGGTCCTACTGCCTCAGCCTTCCAAGTGCTGGGATTACAGGCGCGTACCATCATTCCCACCTTTAAAACAATTCCTTTATCCCACAGACTTTTTCAAATAGATATTTCTATCTTCACTGAATATTTTTTCATTTCCATATTTTAATTTGTTCCTTTTGTAATTTTAAACCCAATGTGTGATATTGTTAAGTTTAGGAAATATACATTAATTATTTTACACTAGTAATATGTAGTTTTTTTCCTACATCTGGGGACGAAGGGAAAAAGACTATTTAATAAGCCTTAGTAAGTGAAACTCTTAACTCGTAAGGGTTAACATTCCTGAAGTGTGTGATTTACTCATAAGTTTTACTCTCCTAGTAGATCAGCCCATCACTACAGTAGAAAAGCATCGCCTATCTGAAATACCCTGAATACATTTTAAGATAATACTTTAACAAGTTAATTAGTGAGAAAATATCCAACACATTTTATTAGTTAGCTAAATGACATTTTGCCTGCAAATAATACTATTCATTAATCTGATTGTTTCATTTATTTTATCTGTAACTTGTTTGGCATTCAGTAATCACCAGATTCAATGTTTCTCAAACAGTACAGCATGGATTGAAATGAAATTTTCCTCAGAATATAAGCCACTTAGATTTAATAGAAATACAAGAAAACCTCTTCAAAGATTTAATGGGTCACTTGAAAACTGCAATTTGAAAGCAAGAAACAAACCAAATGCATGAAAAGCAGAAACCTAAGACGTTTTCATTCCTCTTACTATGTAGCTAGAATATGCTGCCCTTCTTTCCCTACAGAAGTAAACAAGGAAAATCTAATCTAGAGTGTTTGTTTGCCAAGTTCATATCACATACAGTATGACGTCTTGGGGTTTAATTGCTTAATTTAAACAGTCAAGGTGGATATGTGATCCTAATTTCCAGAAAGCAGCCAATCATCGCAAAATTTGGACTTAAGAACTTATCCCTCATAGCTTCTATTTCTTGCCTAACCTGTCACCTCCAGCCCAGGAAATTGAACCAACCTGGAAACCCTAGATTCTGAGATCAACTAAACCAAACAAACTCACTAAACCAACACAAATAATAAAGGGAATAGTTAAACTATATTCTTGTTGTCAAGAAAACAGAGCACAAAATTAATGGCTGGTTTGTTGGCCTAATAATGCCATTTTGTTTTTCCTTTTGGGAGTGAATTTTCATTTCAGTCTGTTTTGGGTCATTGCCATACTTAGAGGCAAAGAAATTCAAGACACAAGTCTTTCTCGATTACTAGTAAATTTAAGTTTATTAAGTTTTGAAAAAAAATCCATGTAATTGGTGATGAGATTAGTTATTAGACAATAACGAACTGTGAAAACGAACAGCACCAAATATTGCATGCTTAATACATCTGAAATCAGTTACAATTGCTTTTGGTTTGAACTTTGGTGGACAGAGCTACAGGATGGCAAAATGAGAGGTTTATTTAGCGTCTGGGAGAAGCTTATAAAAGAGCTTAAGTCCTCATTCCTTCTAACATCTTAACAGCTGTACAGTTTCTTACAAAATATGTTTTATCGTTTCAAGAAATGCTGTTAACCTCGCAGTTTTAAAACTGAATGAACAAGGCCTCTTGGACAAATTGAAAAACAAATGGTGGTACGACAAAGGAGAATGTGGCAGCGGGGGAGGTGACTCCAAGGTTAGCCTCAATGTCACCAAAAGCGGGTAAACAGTATGTAAAGTAATAGGTGCATCTGCTGGGAGACTTACGATTTGGACCTGCTAACACTTGAATTGCTAGTCAAGTCCCTTCACAAACCTAAGTATGCAATTACTGTCAAAGCAAAAATATTTGCAACTATTATCAATTTGGTGAAACACTAAGACAACTGATGGAAATAGACACTGAAAAGTTCTGGTTTGAAAAAGCTGTGGGTCAGACATAGTCCTGTGAACCTTACTTTTGGAAAGCAGAAGGGATGCAAATTTTTAAAAGTGTAATTTAGTAAGTAAAGAGAGGAGAGAAAACAGAGAGTAAGTCTGTCTTTTTTTCTTCACCATTACTTGGCCCAACCTTCTGCAACGCATTTCTGAGTAACACCAATAACCTGATTCTACCTAGACATACCTGCAGATCCCATTATCAAGTTTTCTCCATTTAAATCTCATGGGCTTCATTAAAGTTAAACAAAACCTCAAAGATAGTTATGTAAACTATACATTTTTTGCCTTCCATTAATAGATTAATTATAAAATGATCAGGATACAAGAAGAGCAACTTTATCTTCACTCCATCCATGTCACGTTCCCAGCTTTCTTTTATAAAAGAATCTTTTATGTAATTTCTAAGCAGTAGCTAAGAAAAAGAGGTACACAATTAACAGAATATATTAACTAACATCTCAGAACACTTCTTCATATATATCAGTATTGACAGACTTAACACCATCCATAGAGGGGGAAATTTTGACTACTTTAAATTGCTAAGGAAAAGTAATTAAAAATGCTAAGTATACATTTAAAAGTATAGATTTTTTAATCTAGAAAATTGTCAAAACTTTGGGCTATAAATGCTGTCATGTGACCACCTAACCTGTAAATTCTGCTATATACTTTGTTTTTAGGGCATATCTGTTGGGATGGTTGCCGTTAACTCTGCTCAACCCCATTCTAAAAAGTCTTTAAAATTAAGCTTACTAATGTATTCTCATCTGATAATCAGTTCTATTGCAGGAAGAGAAAGTTAAAACTTTGCCTGTATTCTAGGCAACATCTGCCTTAATCCATTTTGCATTGCTATAACAAAATACTTGATGCTAAGTAGGGTATAAAGAAAGACATTTATTTGGCTTTTAATCTTGGTAGTTTGAAAGTCCAAACAGCATGAGTGAGAGTTCACTGGATGCTTCACAATAGCGGATGGGATCACATGATGCAACAGAGACAAGGGGAGTAGATCGCATGGTAAGAGAAAAAGAGTGATGAGAGGTCAGGTTTGCTCCTTTACAACAACTTGCTCTTGTGAAAGCTAACCCAGTCCCTTAAAAACTAATCTAGTTTTGAGAAAGCTACCATAGTTTCTCAAAGAAAACACTCTGCTCGTCTGGGGATTTAACCCAGTAGCAGAGCACTGGCCTCACATAGTTGAGGCCTTGGGTTTGATTGCAAGCAACAAAAATAAATAAATAAATAAAATTTAAAACATCCATGAAGGTAGATCCCTCATGTCCCTGATGGTCTTTTAAAGAACCCCTTTCGTTTAACCCAGTCTTGTCACATTGAGAATAAGCCTCAACCTTGAATTTTGATGGGAACAAAGCACACTTAAACCATTTTAAGGAGTCTTCATTTTCCATTTTGGAGCCTCAACTTGCCTAGAATTTTCTGTTAGTTTCTGCCAACATGTAAGTAAATACATGTATATATACAGATACAATTTTCAAGTTTACACTAATAATCCAGTATGTCTCCATGAAAATTAGAAATATCATAAAATGCCCTATATTAGCACCAGAAAAATCAAAACATATATTAAAGACCATTAGAAAATGTTCATTTGCAAATTTTTATTTTTACTTCAGATATGAGAATAACAATATTTTACAGATAAAATTTGCTAAAATAATGAAGTCATTTTAGTGTACTTAAAAACTTTCTAGAGAAAAATAAACATGGCAGATATGTACATATACTGGAAGAATCTATGCACCAAAAATAGTTGTAATTTATTTAAATGAAAAAGGGTTAGGCAACTTGGCCAAATTTGACCAGCCTTTCATTCATTGTTTGGTACCATACATATACCATACATTGTTTGGTATATGTCTACTTAGTAAATATTTCTTGTCCAAAAGAAAAATTGTGAATCTAACCTTATCATTTCCAAAATCAAAAATCAAACTGTTTATTCTTTCTGGTATGTAGAACATCACTTTTATCAATATGAACTAGAAAATTGTGTTCTAAAAACTTATTTCCAATCTTAAGAAGTAGTTTTCCAAGATATTACAAAATTAGCATGAAATATTCACCTAAAATTAAATTCCTACCAGGAATCAAACTCAGGACTTTGTGCTTGCCAGGCAGGCACTGCACCGCTGAGCTATATCCCCAGCCCCTTCTCCTCCTTTTTTTTTTTTAAGTATATGCTATTTGCTCTCAGGAATTTTGTTTTCTTACTAAAATCAAAATTCTAGTAGTTTGTATATGTGTGTCAGGCTTATCACCAAGAGAATGGGCTGTTACAGTCTAAAGGTAATGATGCTGTACTCTGAGTTTGTAAGAAAAGATAATATTGTAAATGCCCTGAGCCAATGTAGATCATACTTATTACCAGGAGGTAATTGTTGTCTTTTCATTTATATTTTTTATCTTCTTGAGGTGTCTGATTTTCTTTTTAAACTTGCCTTATCCTCTCATTTCACCTGGTCTTCCTCAAAAAAAGTAAAATAAGGAGGAGAAAAAACTAGTTGAGGATTGCAGCTAGCTAGGGCCTTTGTTAGTATAAAACCAAAGCAGAAGAGACAAATGCTACCAATTCAGTATAGGAAGGAAATACATAGAGATCTCAACACAAACCTGCCAAAATCCTGATTTATTTGATTGTAAAATAGGAAATCTTGGACATAAAACACTAACTTTCCCAATGGTGTTTCATCTAATGAAGGGGAAAAAAATAGAAACCTGTATCACACATGGAAAAGTTCCTATGGAAGATAATTGGCCCACCTGTCATGAACAGGATTGTAACAAGTTGGCTAGAGGGATGACATGAGGGATGACACACATCTCTAGCCTTCCGTTCAGCAGCAAATTATCAATCTTGTGCTTTCACAGAGCAATGTGCCACTACCTGTGGAGAAAATGAGCATTACTCACTGTCTTTTCCCTCAAGGAACTTACGATTTAATATACACGACAACTGAACTAGTCACAGTCCCTGTGACAGCTTCCCTGTCACACTCCACACTTCACAGTTGTGTGATAATTAGCACCCCACTCACCCTGCAGCCTTCCCGCAGTAGGAAGTTCTCATCATAGCAATCTTCAGCCATAAAAGTTTCCTAAGAGACGTGAGGAAAAGGGGCTTCCATCTTAAAAGAAAAAAAAATAAGGGAAAAGGCATACTTTGGTGGGGGGTTAAATTCATTTATTTGAACTGTGCTAGTAGTATTGCTGTGTAGTTTTTTTTTTTTTAATGGTCATAAGAAATTCATACTCTTAGCCGGGCGTGGTGGAGCATGCCTGTAATTCCAGCACTCAGGAGGCCGAGGCAAGTTTGAGACCAGCCTGGGCTACAAAGTGAGCTTAAGGTCAGCCTGAACTGCATAGCAAGACCCTGTCTCGAAAAGATTAAAAAAAAAAAACAAGAAATAGAGAAAGAAAGAAAGAAAGAAAGAAAGAAAGAAAGAAAGAAAGAAAGAAAGAAATTCATACTCTTGTGAGTAAAATACCAGAAACTTATTAATTAACAGTGAGTCAACTTAAAAATATGTATTGCATGTGTAAACCACAATTTTCCTCTTCGGTTAATCTGAAATGGCTTAGTCTTAATATAAACAATACAAAGTACTTCATGCCAGTTTGTAAGTATACAATTAATGGGTTGACTTCTTCAAAAAATTGTGTAGCAAAAAATAATCCCTAAGGAACATTTTATTTGCTAATTATACTTACAAAATTATTTTTATGTATATCCACATCCACAGGTGTACATATATTTATATGTATAGTGAGAGATCGAAGTATAAAATATACAGGAAAATGAATTGTTTTGAGGCTGTTATTAGTACTATGATTATTTGATGATTATAAACACTAACAAAATTTTCAAGTACAACCAAGAACTCACAAGAACAAACTCACACAGACATTAGCATAAAGAATCAGTATAGAAAACACACATTCATAAGCAAGAAAAAAGTGATAAAAACCACTAAGGGAAACTAACCCACAGAGAGGGCTCTCCCAATAATAAAGGTTTTGCTCAATCAAGTTACGCCACTAGTTGACTGCTAAGAATGGTTGACAGTGGAGATTTTGCTTCGAAATGCCAATTTAATCTTACTGTGTAAAACAAGATCACTGGAGCAAAGAGTTAAAGGGACAAAGAGGCTAGAGGAAAGGGGAAAGGAATAAGATAGAATACCTTCAACAGTGAGAGATATAAACCAAAGGCAATTTTTAACCTAATTTTGCCTCTGGCTATTCTTTTTAGAAGAAACACTAAAGAATCTGTGTGCTTTCATTTTCCTCCTCTTTGCAGAACTGGATCCACTTTTCAACCCACCTCATTCAAGAAATGCAATATGGGCTGAAATTTACCTATGTATGTGTTGAAAAACCTCTGGCAAGGCTAGCCTGGGGACCTAAAACCTCTTACTGTCCCAGTTACTCAGGAGACTGAGGGAGGAGGATTGCTTGAGCCCAGAAGTTAGAGACTAGCCTGGGCAATATAGACTGGTCTCAAAGCAAACCAAAGGACCTTTATAATATCAATTAAAAGAAAAAAGCTTATTCTAAACAAAGTACAACAATTTAAATTTGACTTTACAGATCACTAATCTGGGTCAGACACTGATAAATATTGTTTTACAAAGATGAGATATAGCTTTTGCTGTTAAGGTGTCCATAGTGAAACAAACAACCCACAGATGTGATTTTGTAACAATCATTTTGAAAATAGAGGTGGGGAGGCACTGTATGTGGAATGGGAGTGACATAGGCAGTAAAACCTGGATTAACTCGGTGAATCTTAACATCCCAGTTAACCACTTATCTTCGAAAAGAGTTTTTAGTATAGTGTTACATCATGCTTGTGCCAGATTTTAAACCAAAAACCAGTTTAGTATTCTAGGAACATGACAAACACCTATTACTGTTTAAATGGGATAATGAACCTGAGCCATAGTAAGGTTTCATAACATGAATAAGAAATTCAAATTGTATTCAGAAAAATACAGTAACAAAACGAAAAACTTACATTTTAAAGATACTTTTGTTCAAAATCAACACGAAAAATAGTTTTTAGTATCATTTTAATCAAAAAACTCAATCAGAAATTACATTCCCTAAATCATTTGTCGTATTTTTAATTGCGCATTCTGTGAAGCCACACAAATCCTGATTCAGCTAATGCCTAGCTAGCTGTGTAACTAAGTTTTGTGTGTCTTGGTTTCCTCATTCATAAAGTAAGTGATAGTTATAAAGATGTTAAATCTTTTAACAGTACCCGGTACATAGCAAGTGTCCAATAAATCTTAGTTATCATTGTTGTCATCATTATTGATGCATTACCTACTTGTGTAGCAGGATTGGTGTAACTAATCTCCTGGTAACCCAATAAATGCATGCTTTGTTTCACCAAACATATTCCACATTTTCCAAAAATCAGGCACTGGATGATATAGAGACAAAACAACCAGCAGCCTTAAAATATCCAGAGAAATGCAGCCTATTTCCAGTGAAATGAAACAAAAGTCAACCAAGCAAGATAACTGTAACAGCAAAAGATCCTAGGAGTTACCGCTTCCCATCCATCCTCTTAGTTTTCATGTTATTATCTGGCAATGAAAGCTTGAAGAATTTTTATGTTACTTAAAATACCGATGTTAGTTGATAGCTTAAATTCTTTAAGACTCCTTACACAATATTGAGTACTGCAGGAATCAAAGATGGGAAAAGAAGAGAAAAAGACTTCATATGAAGGGAAGCTTCTCTTTTCAGAGAAGCCTTAGTTATCCCTAATCTATCATTTGTTTGTTGGTAATAATTTGTAGAGTAATTATAATTACTTAATCTTATACTTTGAGTATATTGATATGAGACTTTAGATGAACATTGCTTTTAGTGATATTATTCAGGTTAAATACGACAATTCAGAAAGAAAGTATTATCATGGGCTTATACTGTACTTAAAACCAATAATTTACATATTTGTCTTATGAAGACATTCCTCTGCAGGAGGCGAACCTTGGTCTGTGACACTAGAATCACTCTCCTGTTTCATTTAGGTCCTGAATCAAAATAGTTGCAGAGTCAATATATTGGTGGATACTTTGCACACAATTTTAGAACATAAAGTAAAATCCCACGAGCCGAATTATAATGCATGCAAGAAGTGAGGTCAGTCATATTTAGCTTTCACATTAATGCTCTATCAACCTGCAGCCACTTGTGTTTATTTTGAAAAAGAAAAGAACGAAACTCCTGGAACTACCACATTTACATGGAGAATATTATAAATGTTCAAGCAACCCAACCCAGGCCAATAGTTTTGGATTCACAGTAATTGCATACATTTTATTTAACAATCCTCCCTAGCAGTATGTGCCTGTTACCTAAAGCGATGGAGCAGGTCCCAGTTTTATGTCTGATTCTAAACCTGGGCCTACAGTACAAGACATAGCACCTACTGTGGCCTCTGCTCTGTCACTTTGCCATGCGATTCTAATGTAGTTTTACTTGAATAACATAAAATAACATATATAATGTTATTTATGTTATTTTCCACGTGAAGAACTCCTGTAAACCTTGCCGTTTTGAAACTCAGTGAGGCAGGCGTCTTAGACAAGCTGAAAAACAAATGGTGGTACGATAAAGGTGAATGTGGACCCAAGGACTCGGGAAGCAAGGTCAGTCGCTGCAGTTCGGGCCTCCTCTTGTGTTCACAAAATAGTAAATGGGAGCAATTGTCAAATATGGAAACCTTAAAAACCGAACATTTTTCTGTACACACAGCCACTATCTCAATTAGAAGCAAATGCCATAAATTTCAACCACAGGGACTGTATTTTCAGGAAATTACTGTACAACCTGCTCCCTGATATTAAGCTTTTTAAATAAACTTAAATTAACAGCAAAAATATATAAAATAACAAAATTCTGTATATTATTCTCAAACTTACGTACCACTAATAAAATTTTGTTGTTGTTTTGAAGATAAAGATAATGAAATTTATTACTTTGAGAACTAATGTATCCTCAAAACAGGAAATGGGAAATTGGTTAGGAGTCATCCAGAAAATAAAAAATGCTAAATATTAAGTAAATGTTTATTCAGAAGTTCAGTCTTTTGTTGCCATATCGCCAAGCATTCCACTTTAGTTTGAAGAGGCCCTGTTATATTTCTGTGCTGATAAACAGAATGAGCTTTCTGATTGAATTCTCCTAACCAATATTATTTTAGTAAGTCAATGTTTCCAATAATATCCTCAAGTTCTAAGATATTTTATTAATGAATTCATTTTAGAACAATGAAATAGAGAAACCTATAGGCCTAGTTCTGCTGAATACATTTCTATTTTATTCTAAAGAAAAAATGTAACACGTTTGTCATTGAGTCAAAATATCTACACATAATAATATCATTGACAGTGACTGAAAGCTATAAATTCTTGGAATTCACTTATATTTTTGTATCTTCTTCTAGAAAGAAAACAACTTGTTGGTTATTCTAAAACATTAAATAAGTGGCTTAAATAAAAGTCTCAGTCAATTGAAAAGGGAGCTAAAGTTCAGCTAACTAATCCATTTTCAAACCTTAACCCTATATTTTAATTACTTACCATTGCCTTTGAACCAGAGTGGAATGAGATGATCTTGGCCAGATTATGAAACAATTATCTTAAATCCTGATGGAAAGAAAAGCATAAATATTTAATGAGTAATTATTTTAGGAATTAAGTTACCATAAAACTTTTAGCCTGCTCAGTTGATATCATGACTAAGTAGACTGTAGTCATCTTTTGAATTAGGCACTCACCTAGTAAAACTACTTAAGCTTCTGAATCACATTTTTCACAAAATTGTATTGATGAGAAAATGATAGCCATAAAGCATCCTCCACAAAATTAGTTGTTGAAACAGTATTAATAAACATATTTATAATTTGTGAAAAAGTCCAAATTCTTGTTACAGTTTTAATATCTTCCTAGCATATGCTTGACCATCTCTAGATTTATGTAGGTGTAGTAAACTCAAAAAATACATCTAAAATATTAATTGATGAAGTGTTTTCAAGTGTGAGTGGAGTTGTACTTTTACATTAATAAATAAGCTATAAATTTGTCCATATATAATTTATTTCTCAATTGATCATGGTAATTTGCGTATTTTTAAAAGTTACCTTTAAAAAGTTACCTAGGTTTTATGCACATATAATTATTTCTAAATAGTATTTAATATTCAAAAGTGACATTTTTCATGAGATTCCCTATGTAGACATAACTGAAAAAACCTAAGGACATGAACCAGAATACATTCTTTGTATATATATATGGTAAAGCAATGATGAACAAAATGTGAAACTACTAGATGAAAAACCCCCCAGTTCTTTAAGTAGTAAATGCATACTTAAATGTATTCAAGAGACACCTTACACATTAATATTATGTTTTGAAGGAAGCAAAGCCAAAAGAGGTCCCCTTTCCCATGTAATTGGATGTTAAACAGGTCATTTTCAAACTATAACGCACTTCTAGCACCCCATATAAATACACAAATGCTTATCTATGACTAAGTATAGTAGTTTTCATTATATATTTAATGATAAGATGTTACAGATTTTGTTGAATGTAATTGTATACAATTTTTTGGTAATCAATTTCAGTTCTCCTGAGAGCTATAAGCTTTACTATTAAACCCACATACCTACATCTGTGACTTATACTTGTAAATAATTTCTGGTTAAATTAAGTATTGACTTAAATTGACTACTTGAATTTCATATGTTCTTTTATAGTTTGGATGTGACATTTCCACAGTTAACTGAAGTGTCTTTATCCTTCCTAGGACAAGACGAGTGCCTTGAGCCTGAGCAACGTAGCTGGCGTCTTCTACATTCTAGTTGGCGGCTTGGGCTTGGCAATGCTGGTGGCTTTGATAGAGTTCTGTTACAAGTCCAGGGCAGAAGCGAAGAGAATGAAGGTGGCAAAGAGTGCACAGACTTTTAACCCAACTTCCTCGCAGAATACCCAGAATTTAGCAACCTATAGAGAAGGTTACAACGTATATGGAACCGAAAGTATTAAGATTTAGGGGTAGGATTTAGGGCCTGCTACAGTGAGTGGGGGATGCATCCTGTGAACGCAGTGTCGTGACCTGTCTGTCCAGTGGTGGTATTGCTTGCTTCTAATTAGAGCTTTCTATTTTTCAAAATTTCAGTGCAAAATGATTCAGTTTTCTTTGGCTGCAGATGTACCGTTTGAAATTTTATGTTGCCAATAGATATCTGCATTGCACCGGTCAGAAAGTGAAAAACATGCAGAATTGCTCTGTAAAATGATTTAAACAGTACAATTTCCCTGAAATTGGAAAAATTGGAAATTAGATCTGGGCTTCCTCACACACAGACCAAGCAAATCTCCTCTCTAATAACCCATATTTAGGATTAGTGCTAACAAAATACTGACAAAATCTATTTCAAGTGATGAAAACCTACACAATTGCCTAGGTTTTATAAAGCATACTGTTTTCTAAGAAACAATACATGTAAAAGCACTAAGGCACATAGTATATATCTATTCGATGAATTCCCTACCTCCGGTTCTAATCAACTTTGCACTAGCCATCTTTATTTCTTTTTGTGACATTAGTCCTTGAGCCAACCCTTCAGGGAGGAGTGATTGTCAAAATTTTGAAATGATATCCAGTTATGTTCACAGTATCACTTAGCTGCATATGTATTTTAGACAAGTCGACAGTTTCTCCATCAAAAATCTCAGCAATATATGTGATCTTTAGCAGCTGTAGTGATAAAAATTGTACTGAGTTATTGTGCAATTTTTTTCATTTCAATTGCTTTAAAACAAGCCCGATTAGATCTACTTACATTCTCTCATGTCACAATAAAGAGTTGTATGTCATCAGTGAGATATAGGAAATAGAGATCACTTTTTTGAGAATCTAAATGTTCATTTCTTTCCTATAAGGATAGAAAGTAATTTTAGACTATGATCTGAATAGGTATGTTATTGCTCTTCCTAACCTCACAGCTCCAAAAACCATTTTCTAAAATTATATATAACAGCCTAGTGAATAGGCTGCCCAGCCTTATTACTTGACAAATGAGTCTTTGAAACTTCAAAAGACATTCAGTATTTGATGTTCTTTAAAGTAAAAAACCAAATATAATTTTAAGAAGGTGTACATCTGAGGTTATACCAGATAAATGTGCTTGATTTTGATAGTGACTTATACATAAATTATGGAGGTATTTGTTAGTATCCTGAAACAAAATGAAGTCTTCCTTGCTGATCCAGATCTAATTGCTTTTACCATTTTCTAGATATCAATGCCTGAGTGCTGTACAACTTCATGAAGATAATCTCAAAGCGCTTCTTTCCCAATTTTATTTAAAAAAAAATAACACTAAGAACTGAGTCCTCAGTTCACTAAGGTCAAAACAGTTGAGCAAGACAACCAACTGAGATGGAGTCAGGGCATCTAGGCCATTAGGAGATTATTTCATTTTCCATTCCATGCCCTACTCTATACTGGGGCTTGAACTCAGAGGTGCTCTACCTATGAGATTCACCCCTGGCCCTTTTAGTTGTCTGTATTTTGCTGGGGGGCAGAGGGTGTTTTGTTTTTTGTTTTGTTTTGTTTTTTTAAAACAAGATCTCACTAAATTTCCCCTGCAGGTCTCAAACTCTCAAACTTGGAATCCTTGTGCCTCAGCCTTCAGAGTAGCTGGGATTACAGACATACAATACTTTGCCAAGCTAAGAATGTTTTGATTTTACTGTTTACAAAGTTGAGCAGAGATTTTACCCAAATTGAGAAAAACAATACTTGGCTAGTTTTCAAAGCCAATTATTTGTGCTGAATTCTGAGAAGAATTTTATAAAACTAAAAATTTTTTTGTTACTAATTTTTCTTTGCCAAACCAAACTTTAGCCAGGTCCAAGAATGAAGCAACAAACAAAAGAAGAAAAATATATAAGGAATTGGAGAAAGAAATATTCAAGAATGTCAATTTATTACAAAGTTCTGGGAAACTGTTAAGAACAGTTATGTTTATTTAACTTACACATAATGTGTTTTGGAGTCCGAATGTGACATTGAAATTGATCATGTTTCCCTTTAAAACTAAATTTGAACTTTTAAGTATATACTTTTAAAAAGAAAACATTCGTATCCATTTTTAAAAGACACTAACATTCAGAATACATGATATGCTCTGCATCCATATAGAAAACTTGAGAGTAAGCAGTTTTTGCCTTACTATCAAATTAAATAGGCTTTTCCTTTCAAAAACTTCATTGACCCTATGTTTTTCAATTTTATTATTTATTAGCATATGTTTCCATTACATAATGATTACATTACCCATGGGGAGGGAGTTGGTACAGTTGCGCAACACATCTTAATTTTTTCATCCCCTTCCCTTGTTGTTCTCCCCAGTCACCCCGTTTCTTGGTCCCCTTCCTGTTTGCAAAAAAACTATTCCCTATTTCCTACTGTTTATCTTTTATTTATTTTGCTTCTTATTTATATTTGGCTTTCTCATATAAGAGAAACCATGTGATATTTAAATTTGTGTGTCTGACTTATTTCACTTAATATTATGGTCTCAGGGTTCCCCCATTTCTGTACAAATAACTCAAATTTATCCTTCTTTTTGGCAGAGTAGTACTCCATTGTGTAAAAATACCACATTTTTTTAATCCATTCATCTGACCATACTTAAGCAAAAAGAATCTCAATAAAAAAAACTGAAATTTTCAAGACATAGTAGATCTATTTAAAAGTGATCATCCTTCAAAGGAAACACATACAATTAAAATATTAGTCATTAGCCACAATGATCAAAACAAATCAGACTACTTCTAAACTTATTAAAAATTTTCCAGCTTGAAGTGCTTCAAACAGGGTCACATTAAAATGAATTGAAATGACATTTTATGGGAGAAGCAGGTGATACACATATAAGAAACAAAAATTATTGAACAAATTTAAAAAGAAAATAGACACTGGTCAAAGATTCATTAAATAATACACTCAGTTGCATTAATCTATAAAAGCGGAGCGGTTATTTGGGACCACATGGAATTCTTTAAGTTTTGAAAGTTTTCCTTTCCTCACAAACCCAATTAAGAAAAAAAGGAAACAAAAATACATTTTATGGCAAAATCCTTCTGAAAATGCTTTTTTAAAAAATCACAACGCTTGCAATTGTATTTTAGTATGTCTTCTTTTTTAAGAAATTAAAACAAATTTAAACTAGTAGATTTTTAAAAATAATTATCTATTTTATCAGGATTAATTGTTGACTGTGAATCTGAAGAAACATATTCAGACTTTGGTTCTGATTTTGCTTAAATGTAGTAACAGCAGATAGCTATGAATTCTCTGGAACCACTTACCTTGTTAAACAAGGTTGAGTAGTTTTAAAATACTGGGGCTTCCTCAGTGTTTGAGATAGGATCATGTATTGGCTTGGCACAGACTCATGGGTATTAGTTTATCTTGTTTTCCTCAGCATGTGATTTAATTTAATCTAAACTGCCTCAAAATTATTTTCCTTAGAAGCTCACAGAAAATGCCAGAGTCAAAACTGGGAATATTTCAAACATCTAAGTTGCAACTTAAAATCATCCATCTAAGAACTAACTGCCCGACCATATAAAACATATAACACTGAAAAACAGAATTACAGGAGAAAGTTATTCAGCAACTCTGAAGCCAATTCCTGCACTGTTTCTTAAATATAGCATTTTAAATTACATTTTGTTATAAATATACTGTTTTGGTAATGCCTTTCTTTATATGAATTTCCAAAAGCGTATGCACTCTAATATTGAGTAAGAAAATATTCATCTCTAATAAATTAACTGCTCAAGAGTTTCATTTCAAAAAGCAAGATTACTGTTGCCACTTCCATTTCCCAGTCCTCTGGTGAAGTTCTGTGCTATACATGAGACCCATGACCAAGAGATCCTTTCAGATGTAGAAATTGAAGCGTTTTATTTTTAATTCTCATTGATATACTTAAACTCGCCTTTGTTCAACTTAAACAGTATGTAATATACTCATTTAGGATTATTTTTCAGGTATAATTTACAAACTATGAAGTTCACCCTTTTTAGTGTATAGTTTTACAAGTTTTTTTGAAATTTTCATATCATGTATATAAGTACACAATTTTACAAGTTTACTTGGAATTTCATCAGTGTCATCTACAAGGAAGAAAATACATCTTCTCACATGAAGGCATGCATCCAATTCAGCAGATACTTATTGAGTGATTAATGTGTACCAAATAAAAGTCAGAAGCACTTTAATTTCAAGGGATTAATTGAAGATAACCTTTTTCCTTAAAGTCTTCATTATATTTCAATGTATCTCTATATAAAAGCTATTAAAGTTTCTGTAAAGTATACACTGTGAATTCTGATTCTGAAAATAAGTATTGACTGCCAAGACTATTCACTAAAAAGCAAACTTGACATTCACTTTGGTTTTTTATCAGAGCGAAGTCACTATCAGCAGTTTGACTTCAATTTTTCTGTTACTACAGTAAACAATTTCTAAATATTTGTACTCCAACAATTTCTATACTAATTAATTTCATCATTTTAATATATATTTGTAATATTTAAGTACCAGATCAGAATAAATAAATAGATAAAATTTTCTACAAGATTAATAAACTTAAATTCACAATGGAGAATTCCATGCATTATGAGTTGTGAAAAGTGCTCCTTTACCTTATTTTTCCCTTAACTTTAGAATTCAACTACTTGAAAGAATTTAAAGGTAATGAATGAACAGTAATTAGATTTATGTAGTAACACTGCCTGCTTTTCCTTCATATAATATTGTCTGCTTTCTTAGATGTCAAGGAATAGGAATTTAATGGAGAGTTCAGAGATTTAACCCTAGAGCTTCCTTCTGGGAAGTTTCCCAGGATTAATCATTTATCAGATTTTGAAACAGGCCCCCTTTACATGCGCCTCCTTTTTGTGTACCCTGTTCAAGCGTAATTCTTAAAATACGATTCTTTACTTCCATGAGAGGCATAGAGTGAACTACATGTCACTAATCCTACTGTTCTGAGTCATGTCTGTAACTGCTGTGAATGAATGAAAGTGTTAGTGGATAGGTCTGTAGTATGAAAACATTCAGAGTTGATAAAGTTTGGGTAGGTGACTTCTCAATTTTAAGAGTCCAATCCTTGCACTCCAACTTATATATTATCTACAAGAAAAATAATTATGACTCAATGAATGTTACCAAATATTAAGAAACTTTTAAGCTCCTCTAGAAGTACTAGTGGATAGGGCAACAGGTAAAAAGATGTTTCCTGCCCAGATTGACTAAACAAAACCTGATCTTATAACTTTGAAAATAGTTTTTAAAGAGGTAAGACCACGAACTCTAGACTGATTAATTCTTCAGTGTAGGTGAGCTTTTCACTCCTTCATAAGCAGTTTGCATCTGACCAAAAGAATATGGAAAAAATGCAGATGTCTAATTATTGATATTTTGGTGTTTGCTGTGTAACGTGTTGGTGAACAAACAGAAATATTATAACACACCGCATTCTTTCTGTTTCTTTTCCATGCAACCCAGCTGACCTTTTCTGAAGCCATAAGAAACAAAGCCAGATTATCCATCACTGGGAGTGTAGGAGAAAACGGTCGCGTCTTGACGCCCGACTGCCCAAAGGCTGTACACACTGGAACTGCAATTAGACAAAGTTCGGGATTGGCTGTCATTGCGTCGGACCTACCATAAAAACCAAAAAAATAATTGAGTGCCTTAACTAAACTGTGTTGGTGACTGATGGAAATGCAGCCCTGAGGGACACACCAAGCGCGGGTCTTTGCTAAACCAGTCCTTTGGCTGAGAGCGGGAAGTGAGTCCTAACGCGCTGGACATCAGCCGCAGGAACGTGTGCATGAGCTCAGCTCGGAAACCCAAACTCAGATTTTATATCAGGAAAACTCACAATTTAGGTTTTTGGGGGAGTGGGTAGGGGAGCTGGGATGGGTGTATTAACAGCAACAAATTTCACTTGAGAGGACTTAAAAACTAATCAGATTTGCCAGTTAGCGCATTAAACTGTGAAGTTCTTGCTCAGAAAGGCCTTTGTCTTCACCAAAAGGGATAAAATAGTAATAGAAGTCAATGAACATGCTAACCTGTGTCTCCAGAACACCCATATAGCCAATGGAAGAATATCCAGCTGAGAAAACAAATCACTAAACTGTGATAAGAAAATAATAAACATGTAAATCCTGTGAAAAATTTAAAGGAAGTATTTACACTTACTTTGGAGAAAACAAATACTGAAACATGCTTGCTTTTTAACTGACATAAATTCAGTAGAGGACAACACAATTCTTTTTTCTAACCATCTTAGGGAACAATACATTGCAATAATTGATATAAATGCCATCACTGTAATAAACTTTAGAGACTTTTTTCTATAAAAGTTGTTGGTCGTCTTCTCGTTTGCTGTAACCTTCACTCTGTCACATGAGTTGGTTCACAGACTGCATTTGTCTCACTACCAGAAACAAAAACAAAATGAAAAAAGTGTTGACGTTAAATCATCAGTCTGCGATGTGGAATCAAAAGAGACTACGGGTCACTCATATTATCAATATTATTTATAATCCTGTTCTGTGTACAAAATTGTGGTTTTTGTACCCACTGAAAAGAATAAAACAACAGATGTTCTTACAATATCTACAGAGCTTAAAAGTTTTTTTTTCTTATGGTTAAAGTTATTTGAGAAATTGTAAGAGTATACAAGGGATTATAGAAGTCAAGTGGCGGACCTTACTGGAAAATGTAGCTAGCCCTTATTATTTTTGCATACTAAGCTACTCCTATTTTATAGATTTTTTCACTTGTTAGGAGGTTAAATTATCAAAGATGGAGTTTTTGAGTCCTGGAATGAATCACTGTCTGGACAGTAACATGCCCCGTCACTGTGTGTTGAAATTTCAGTTGACTGTATTTTGCTGCATAAAATCATGTGTCCAATGACCTTCTCCCTCATTCGTACTATCCCATTTAAATTCTCTGAAGGCACTAAGAATAGTTTGGAGTAGACCGCAAGTGAAGAATTAGCTCTTATATGAAGAAAATTTTATTTTTTGTTTTATTTATATAAAAAAATATATTGTTATGTTGGATTAAATTAACATGGTTCCAAAGAGGGTTTAGTTCTTTAGAAATAAATACATACTCTACTATAAATAAATACTTAGGAATCTTGGCAGAAAGCACAAGTTAAGATGATTCCAAAAGACTGACCTTGAGGGATGAGTTGAGTTTTCATAGGAGAAGGGTAAAGAGGCCAATGGCTGAGCAATGAATGCTCAGTACCCTGAGTGTTCACTGCATGTTTAAAGAATGTACATAATTAGTCTGGCTGATGAGAACACAGGTGTAGTATCATGGAAGACAAGCTGGAAAAGGTAAACAATTAATTTCTTCTCCTCAACTCATCCCACATTTCATCTCTGTGCTGTAGTAAGAACATTCTTAAAAATTTATATCAGATAATATACACACATGCACTGTTCCCTCAGGAAAAATTCCAGGTTCTTGAGAAGAGCAAATGATTCTCTTCATGACAATGCCCCTGTTTATTCCTTGAAGGACTTCTCGTACACCTACCCAAGTTCTCCTGCCAGCAAACAAACCTCCAAAGCAGCACATGGGACACTGCATATTATTTCCTCAGCCTGTAACAATTCCTTGTCTCCTCTTTACCTTACTAACTTATACTCATTCTTCAGTACTCGAATTTTACTAGCCCTGGGAGGATTTATAAGTATACACTACCCCTTGCCTACGATACTGAGTTAGGTGCCATTCTTTAATGTTCTTTCCCCATCACAGCACTCACCATACTGCATTGTAATTGCCTGTGTACTTGTCTGTAAAACTACTAGACTGTAAGCTCCTTGAGGGCAGGGACTGTGTCTATCTTGTTCACAGTTGTATCCCCCAGCACCCAGCACAGTGCCTGGCATATTGTAGGTGCTTAATAAATATTTGTTGATGAAAAAAATGAACTGAATTGAATTAATTTAATTAAGTAAAAGCAGAAAAACAACATCTTTCCCCATTAATAATGTCTAAAGTGTGTGCTAAGTATACAGTGAATCAAAATGAAAGTTGAAGGTTGACTGATTTCATGGTGTTTTTTCTAAGTCATTGGATAAAGTGGCTACAAGGAAAGCGAAAAAAAAAATGATTCGGTAGATCTTCTGATCATATAAGAAGGTGCTGTATGTAATTGTACCTAGCTGTAGCATAATTTGACAATTTGTTTAACCAGAGAAATTGTCACAAAAAAGTAACCCAGAAAAAGAATTTGGTTTCATTTTAGCTATAGTTCCAAAGATATCTTTCCTTTAACCCTTGGATTTATGTCATACTTAGTTATATTTCTTATGTAAAGAATAATTTTGCCAAAGGCAAAAATTTTAATTATACATCAGTGAAAAGGGATAATTTCCTAGATTCTAATTTGGTGAAATTCTATATAAAACTCAGAAACGTGTTTTTAAAATTTTTAAATTAAAAGCATTTAAGTTAAAACATTTGATTTCACCAAGTTGAAGAACTCAGTTATCAAAAAAGAAAGAACCTAAATGTATCAGGTAAGTTCAACTTTGAAACTACATCAGTTAAACATATACAAGGACCAGTCAAAAGATCTAGAGTCCTCAGTTTTTATTTGAAAGATCTAAAAAGAAAGATTTGCTATATTCAATTCAATAATAGCTTATTGAAAATTACAGTCTTGCCTTGACTGCACTTGCTTCGGACTTGGTCTCTCCACCTGCAAACTATCAGTTATTCCATTTCCTTAGGGCATTGTGCATAGTAGGTGTTCAGTATTTATGTCAGTACCTAAACATGAATTCTCGAAAAAGTATTCAAATAACTTTCAGAAAACAGAATATCCCAATTTACAACACTGATGTGGTGGTAACAGGAATAAGAACTAAATGAAAAGTGATATCCTAGAGAATTAAGTTTAAACATTAGCTTGACGACAAATAGAACCATAGATTCATCACCCTACATTTATTAGTATGATGCTTCATGAAAAGTATGTCTTTTCATATACATTCACAAAGGAGACTTAGTTTCAGGCAGTACAGCAGGCTAGTATCTTAGTATTTGCAAAACCAAAGGCGAATGCAATAGGTGGCTTATTTATATATCTTCTAAGCAGCTAAAGCCAATAGTCTTTTCAAAACAGAGCTGCTCTTTAAGAAAACACTTTGATAAATTATTAGAAACAAGATGTAAGAACAAGAAATTGTATCTCAGAAGACAACAGAAAACTAAATTATTTTCCATGAAAGAAGAAAAACCTGATCGTTTATTTTCCTTTATTTTTTTTTCTTGACATGGGGGTGAAGAAATGAGAAAAGAAATAAGAAGAAAAAAAGAAGAATGAAAGAGAGAAAAGAGCTACTACAAAAGCAAAAGGCTGGGTAAAACACCAATAAGACAGTGAAAACAGATGTTTGACATATGGTTTCTACATTGTTAGGTGTGCCATGCTTCATGTTTGTTCTTCTCATAATGTGCATATTCTAAGTGTTCCTACATAACTCACGTTGGTGTCATGGCTGCTTTGAAGGAAGGAATCAAATAGAAAATTCTAAACACCATGTTTGGGTAGATGCCAAGAAGTTCACCATCACTACCTATATAGGATCATGCCCATGTCTGCCTCTTTTTAGAGATAATTCGTTGACATAAATAGAAAAAGTTTCAATATTTTAATCAAAGAAGGAATTTGAAATGATTTAGTTCATAGTTGGCTCCATCTAGATGTTTACTTAATCCTTTGGTCAACTAAAACCGGTGCTACTTCAAAGTTCTAAAACAGAGTTAATTAATCTCACCTGCCTGAGGTTTTCTTAGAGCAAGATTTTCCATCAATATCGTTTGTAGATCTAAACACATCAAAGTTTGCCAACACCATTAAATTTCCAAGGCCACTATCAGAGTAGGTGACTTCAGGATTCCTGAGACTAAGATGTGCACAGGAACTGTAAATTAAATTCTACTTGAAACACTAAAGTTCAGTCCAATATATCGACATCCTTGTCATTCTTAGTTACAGTCCCACATAAAAATTTTTCCAATAATCCTTCCCTGTCTTGTCCACATTCTTCTCCCAAGACTCTGCACTTCTCTTCCTTTTCCATATTTATCTTCCCATTGTTAAACTCTCCCTTTGACCACATCATTATCCTGTTATTGTTCTTGATACAAAATAAGAAATATTAACATTCTCAGCCTCCCCTGGAGGACTGTTTTCTGATAACATCGCTCCACATGCTACAAACCTAGAATAAAAAGGGATGGCAATTATGAAAATTTTCATCTTTGCCATCACATGTAACAATCCCTCTACTGTGGAGTGTCATTATCAAACAATACTATTAAAATAGACTGTCTACTGGTGCATTTTCTCTATTACCTCCCTCATCAGTGCTGCACATTCATTAAGGACATTGGAATTTGATTATCTGGGCACCCCAACACTTACTACCATCCTAATGGACAGTGAAGATGCTTTATTTAATCCCTTAGCCTGCAATTCCTCAATTCCCCACTGATGTTTGCCATTGTGCTACTTAAGTCATTCATGCCAAGAGACGGGTAGCAAACCTTTTGCTTGATTATATTCTCATCTTCCTTCAATTAATGACCCACTTCTCTCCTTGCTTTCACACCTTAGATAACAAAAATAGTGACCATGAATACATTATTAATCCCATTATTTCTCTCCATCACTTCATCAAAATGTTCTTCTCAAGGTCATAATCATCTTGTATTTACATCAATTATCTCTTCATGCATTTGCATGAATTATTGTTTTCTGTTGTGTTTATAATGTCTTAGTACGTTTTATGTTCCCCATTTTGTCAAACTTCTGCCAACCTAGAGTTGCGACTTTTGTCCCCTTCTTGTCTCACAGTACATAGTCCATCTGATTGATCTTACTATCGCCAAGATGTGTGCAGTCACTTTTACATTATTTACAAAGAAATTTCTATCTCACTATAGTGCCACATATTCAATTATCTACTGATTTTCCTTTTGACTTCTCAATTGCCAAATGTCAAACTCTCGTCTTATCCTGCATGTTCCCTTCCTTTTGTATATCAGTTTCAGTGACACATCTTTCCACATCATAAGGATGAGAATTATTCTAGAATAATTTTTCTTCATCATCTTGATATCCAATCAACATTTTTGAATCCTGCTGTCTCCTAAGTATTTCTCTGTTGTACTTATGCATTTCATTCTTACCACGACTGACTTAATTCGGGACTCTCAATTTCTCACTGTTATTACTACAATTGTCTCCTGCTACGTTTCCATGCTTATGTAGTCCATTCCTCACATGGCAGCCACAATGATTTTCTCAAATCCAAATATAAGCTTGTCACCTCTCAAATAAGATAACTTAAGGTATATTATGTGAGAGCAGTAAACATCTCCAGTATGTTTTCTTACCCACTTTCCCCAACAATAGCATCAAATTATTCACAAATTTGGTTTCTGGAATGCTTCATTTTCTTTTCCTTAAAAATTTTGCCAGTTATTTCCTCTATTTGGGTTGCCCAATGTTTCAGATAATCTTCCTAACTATAATCAACAAAACCCACCCTTAATTCGGTTAGGCAGAAAGTGAATTAATTAATGGAAATCAGATAGTTGACAGAATAGATACTAGCTTCTCAGGAAAAAGAAATTTAAAGAAAAGAAAATAAGGTGTAAAGGCAAAGATGCTAGGAACAATATCTAAACAATGTTGCTGATCTACTGTGATGCATGTTCACCTACTAGTAGAGATATACATCTCAGCGTCCTTGCTCCAGATATTACAGCAAGAACACTGAACCATAAACACTGTTCCCGGGACCTCGGTTTGTTTAGGCTTTCAAGCAGGGTAACATGCTCCATCACCTTCTCAGGAAAAGGATTCTGTGAGTTGCTGCTTTCCAACTTGAACCTCAGAAAGGGAGTGTCTAACAGGGCTCTGACCTAGCAAAAAGAGAGCCAGGGAAAACAAGTTCTGGTTTTCAATATAAGGAGGCATACTATGGGAAAAAATTAAGGAAGATATTTTTTAAAATCTGAATATGTAGAAACCCTTTATGCCCAATTTGGCATCAGGAAGTATTCTAGATATTATATCCTCAAGTAGACATTCTGAAATGGTCTTAATTTGAAGACACTTTTTATTACTCTATATTCTGTGCTCACTGTTAAAACAGTATTTATACTGCTGTTATATGATTATTTTTATAAACTTCTCTGCTTTATATCAGTCAGCTCTTTAGTTCCAGAGGCAAGAAATGAGCAGTGGAAAGAACCAATTTTGAGCTTCAGAGTCAGACAAAATTAAGTGTGAATTCTTGTGCTGGCACTTACTATCTGGCCTCTAGAGAAAGCTGCTGTTTCATATGTAAATGGAAATAATACTGAGAATTTTATGTTGCTCTGAAGTTGAGAATGAATGTTTATAAATTGCTTATCACAGCATCTTGTCATGGGAAGTTGAATAAACAAAACTTTATTTCATCTCTATAGCCCTGGGCTTCTGCTTCCAAGTAGGAAATAAAAAGCTTTAGAGAAAAAAAAATTACTTTCATCCTAACCATGAGAAAAAAACCAAAGAATCTATAAAATCATAAGTTTTCTTGTGCAAATCAGAGAACTGCCCATGACAACCAAGTGAACTGAATTCCAAAAAAAGTACAAAAAAGGGGATGCACAAAATTTCACATTTGTACAGCAGGGAAGGAGTGCTACTGTACTGACAGTAACACAGTGAGTAAGAAGAAATCAGGAGGCTTGGCGTGGTGGTGCACACTTGTAATCCCAGCACTCAGGAACCTGGGCAGGAGGATCGTTGAGAGTTCAAGGCCAGCTTGAACTGCATAGTGAGATCTTGTCTTCAATAGACAAAAAGAAAGAAGGAAGAAGAGGAGCAGGAGGAGGAGGAGGAGGAGAAGGAGGAGAAGTGAGGTAAAATATAAACAAATTCTTAAAGACCAAATATTCTTTAAGGTACGAGAAACTGTTTTGGCCTCAAGAACCAATACTATTCAGGGGGCTACTATGCTGAGGGCAGGCAGAAAACCCCCACCAAAGATAGACCAGTTTTACTTCTGGAAGGTCCTGAAGCCAAGGTGAAAACTGACTACCTAAGACCAAGGCTGGCCAAACACAACAGAAAAAGATAGCTTGTTTCTGTCATAAGTCTGATACTAACAAAACCAATAACGCTGTTGTCTTAGTAACTTTCTTGTCTCTGGAGTAAATGTCCAAAACAAAGGGAGTATTTAGAGGCCTATTAATGGCAATATGCCCTGTGCTGTAATAATTTTTAAAAAATTTTTAAACATTCACCATATCTTTCAATCACACCTTGTCTACAACATAGGTAGAGGCACAGTCACACAGCAAAGGCTATAAGCACCCTTTTCTATGGTAGGAGAATTTTCCTAGACTACCCCGGGATGAGTCACAAGCTGCAGAGTGCTGTTGGCTTTAACAGTTTTACTTCAAAGGTCCTCAGAGAAACACTGGAAGATATAATGACATAATTTTATGTGATAAAATATTCCAATTTTATTCAGTGAAATTCACTTGAGTATCTTTAAACGATGGCAAACAGTGGTAGACATGATAAAGTGCATGGATCTGAATTTTGTTCTGCTGATTATCACTGGGATAGAAAAAAGAAAGGTAGAGTGTGACAGTAAGACAATCAAAAGCAAAGATAAGAAAAATGTATGATGTATTTGGAGAGCAGCTTGACAAGCGTATTTAGCATGAGGAAGTCTTAAACAGGGTAAGCAAAGGACACTTGCAGACTTTCTATTTGATACAAGGGAATCAGACTATAGGAAAGACAAATTCGTAATACTGCTAGGCTGCTGTCTGGTTTTAAATTACATGCTCATGTATTACTGTTCCAAACGTGGTGAGGTCAGGCAGGGCCCATGTACTAGATGTAAAAAGACAAAGAACTGTGAGGCTCGGAGACTGACTGCCCCACATCACACAGCTGGTGAAGTGGAGCTGGCAACACACTTGTGGTCTTTCCTGAGTTCTGCTCTTCTTTGACTACTTCATGGATATTAAAAGAGAATACCTAGGGCAATCTATGCTAACAGTGTCATACAGGGAGGACTGGACGTGGAAGTAGAGGAGCTTGCTGGAATCCAAGCTGCAGAGTCCCTGTGCTCCGAGTTACATGGGAGCTTGGAAGAAGCTGATCTGAAGCATCACCAGAAGGGGAGACAGACCTTTATCAACAACTTGGGCAAAATGAGGAAAGCAAAAGATTTAAAGACACCTTTAAAATTTCCAAACAACCTGGAACAAATGGTGCCACTGCAGAGGAAAAGTATTTATGAGACAAGTGGCTAATGAGTTCAGAGCTGGCATGTGCTGGCATGAATATGCTTGACAAAACAGCAAAATATACAGGGGGAGATGCTTGTAACAATTGCATATTCAGGTTTATATTCAGTTCAAATGTTGAAACTGGAGATTTCAATTTGAAAGGAAATGACGAGAAATTTTTTATTTCAACTTATTAAATTTAAAAAAATAGATCATATCAGAAAGATAAATGCTAAATATTAGAAGATATACCCCAGTGAAAATTACTGAGGAGCTTAATCTCTGGAAACATTTCAAAACTCCAACTTTGCAATCATTATCATTTCTTCTTTCATCCTAGTCTTAAATCAAAAAGGATAATACAGTGGCTTCAAACTACGGTAGTAAATTAATCTTCTGAGATTTAAGCAAACGATATACCTATGTTTTCAAAAAATAGCTGTCTTCCACTTAAACATAGGCTAAATTCCTTTTGATATGCATTGGCAGTGATTTTTCAGAGATACTGCTGACAATCTTCACCTGGATTTTAATGAAGGCACTGTCAAAATATTGCCTGGCATGTGTATAAAGTATTAGCGCACAGTAAAAAGAAGTTAGACGTTGAGAAAGGAAACAGCCTATTAGAACTCTGGCAGCTTTAGACATTATAGCTTCAGATTTGAAAACAAAATGCCCTGACAAGTTAAAATTTAAAATTAAAAAATTAATTTTTTCAAAAATATGTCAATGTACAGTGAGTGACATAGTAAAAATCATCTTGGGTTCAGAACAAAAAATATTAAGGGCAGAAATAGGAAAAGGCAGCTATTAACTAAATATAATATTCTCTAAGCACTATGATCTGCTTTATATGCAGACAGAGGTGACAAAACATGAAGAGGTAGAATAATGAAGACAGAAACAAAGTAATACAAAACGAACAATTCTGATGGAAAATGAAAGAAGTGAAGCAGGAATTCTCTTCAATTACAAAGATTACAGTGTACCTTCCTAGGCCCTAGAGAATACTTCTTTTTCTGTATATTTATGGCACTTTCTTGTAAATCAAGACATTTCTTTTAAACAGGGTGATAATTCAGTCAAGACATTTTCATCCAGGACAAATGCTAAATCAAACAGTGGCAGGGACACTGATAAAATCAGGTATATCCCAGGCCAATTAAAATGAAGCTGTGGAAGATTGATTATAAAAATGGCTTAATTTCTCATTCAACCAGAACTTTGTTTTTTGGTTTTCTTTTTTTTACAAAACTGCAGTTCCTTTGATCAAGAAATGAACTTTAGTCCCTACCTTTTGACTTTGGTCTAGTCCTGTAATTAATTTTGGAGTCAATAGAGCCCAGGAGGAGTGCAGCTTTGTCTACTCTTTGATGGTCTCAAGGTATGTTGAGCATCTCTGCTTCCTCTCTTGGACTTCTGCCACCCATATCAGACCAAACCCAAGCTTGTCTGACTGGATGAGCAACAGAATGAAAGCTCCGTCCCACCCTCCACCCAGTATTCAGCTAACTTCCAGAAGCCGAACCAACTCACCAACCTGGAGTTTACCACAGAAAAGCAGCCAAGACCAAAATTATCCTGCTAAGTTCAGTCAAATTTCTCCTAAAACTATGAGCAAAAAGGTGGTTGCTTCCAGTCATCAAATTTTTGATAGTTTGTGGCATAGCAACAGCTGACAAGAAAGGCAGCAACTCTATTGGAGTGACTCAACCTATCCGCATTGGAAAGAATTAAGAAACTCAAGGGTCTTGACCAAAGCCCTAGAAGACGCTAGCTGTTTTTTTTTTTTTAAGTTTCTTACTTCCAGGACTCAAGTATGCTCCACCCAAAATTACTAATTAGCTATCCTTATGCTTTCCCCAGGAAACTAAAATCTATTGATCTGAAATCACTAATATCATTTTGCATTTCAGCAGCATATTATGTTTTGTATACTTCACAGTTTTCTTTAAATAAAAGATACTATGGAACACTATCAGAGTAGGTCAGCATTATGCTCATTTTACAACTGAGAAAATTAAGTGGAAGGGCAAGTTGACATTTTACTATCAAATGGCAGAGTTACAATACTTCTAACTATACCTATAGTTTCATTCTACTTTTATCCTACAATCTTGGCTATATTCATATACCTTAGTATATTTTTCAGGTATTAAGTAAATAGTTACAACAGTTTTCTTTCTTATAAAAATAGACTACATGACTTAGCTCAAAGATTATTTTAAGGAGCAAATAAATAATGTATGTCAGGGATGCAGCTCAAAAGTCTAGCTCAAGTGTTAGGCCCTGCCCAAGTTCACCATGACACGGTTCTAAGGCTTGTTAATGTCCAGCCTTAGATAACAGAACAGCACTTGAAATGATAAACTTTCACACAGATGGTATACGCAAATTTATTTCTATGGTAGAAGCATTTATTATAGTTATAGAAAAATAACACTATTTCAAAACCAGGGTTAGAAGGAAAAGTATATTTTTCTCTTGCATACCCATACTCAAATGTCAAAATGATTTTAACCCATTCTTAATTTAACAAGAAACACAGAGAGAATCAAGGTAGTATGTCAATAGGAGATGTATTAAAGCTACATATTAGCCCTGGAAATCAGAAAACACAAAGTGAACTCGTGCAGCCATTTTCAACTTTAGTGTGCATCAGAATCACCTGGACTGTGGAAAAAAACACCTTCAGGATGCTGAAGGCACTGAAGATTAAGCCTATGCCTGGCCTCAAAATACCAAAAGGACTGAAGATACAAACTTCGTTCCTCAGGGAACAACAAAGACAAAATACACAGCAATATAAAAGATTAGCAATTTACTTACTGTGTGACTTCAAGCATCAGACTCAGAAACAGATACTACACACCTGACTGTTATACAGATTAGGTCAAATACTGTGTGGTAGGTGTTTCCCCTATCCATAACATACAGCTATTATCTTTGTCTCAACATCATCATTATTTGATACAAAGTACATTCTCCCCTACTTCCCACTCCCAAATAGCTATTCTTTTATATTTTAAAAGTCAACCAACTATTCACTGGGTTCAAGCTTATGGACTACTGGTACCATTTTTATACTGGTACCATTTTTACTACCTTCTATCATTCTCTTACATAAGATTTCAGTACATAATTGAAATAATTTTCATATTCAAACTAACAACAGATTTGAAAGGAAAGGGACCTAAAGCTTCAAAGTTGTTGCTTCCAAAGCATCAACAGATGAAAGAACTGTTTTTCAAAGTAATGATTTTAAATAATTTCAGATGTGCCCTGTATTATTTTCTATCAGGCCATTTGTAAATGGAAATATGGGAATAAAATACCTATAATTTTCATCATTTCCTATATTAAAAACATACTACACAGTAATATTTCATAGTTAAAAGTTTTTGGCCATTTAATTATCTACCCACATAAGTATCTGAGGTTTTAATATCCTAAAACTATACAATATAGTTAAAGAGATGCAGTTACACTAGGATGGGATTCCTCAAACTTGATACTAATGACATTTTATGTTGGCTGATTCTTTACTGTGAAGAGGGATGACTTGTGCATCGCAGGATGGTTAGTAGCATCTCCAGACTCTACACATTAGACACTGGGAGCCAATTGGCCTCCTCACTTCAGTTTTGACAACCAAAAATGTCTCCAGACATTGTCAAATGTCTTCCTGGAGCCCAAATCACCCAAATTGAGAACCACTGGACTAGAATTTTATACAGACATAATTGTAAACTCTGGGTACACAGATAGCACAAGACTATATAGTATTACTAATGTGAAGAGTCTAGCACAATAATTCTGCTACTCTGTTTATATTAGGACACCGAGTTTTTATACAATATACTACTTAAGCATACAGCTACCCACATATAACTACCTTTATCTACTGAAAACACTGACCTTAGTAAAACAACACTGCTAATCCAGCAACTACCTTTAGTTGAGAAAAATCGGGTTTATATAAACATTCACTAGAAACCTAAAAATAGTCACTGCAAGTGTCCCTCTTTTTGAATTCGAAGCCTCTCTTTTTCTACTTGTAAGCGTTCCTTTTCGATCTGTAGCTTCTCAGATTCAAACTTCAAAAATTGCAGTCTATCTTTTTCCAGCTGTAAGCGTTCTCGCTCAAGTTTTAGCTTTTCTGTTTCTATATCCTGTGGCTGAAGTAAGGACTTTTCTCCTTGACCAAGTTCATTTTCCAAGGACGGTTTCTCGGAACTGACTATCTGTAACCTCAGCTTTTCTCTCTCAATCTGTAGCCGCTCCTTCTCCAGCTGAAGCCGCTCATGCTCCATGTCTAAGTGCCGTAGCCTTTCCTTCTCTATCTGCAGGCGCTCCTTTTCTACCTGCAGTCTCTCGGCCTCGATATCCAGTCGTCGTTTTTCCAACTCTAGTTTCTGTTTCTCTATGTTTACAAGCAAATGGGGTTCATCATATGCAGATTTAGATGGTGTTGCATTTAGTGTAAAGAACTCATCAATGTGGGGGAAATCAGGAAGCTCGGTTTCCCTCCTGGAATCTGGTATGACAGATGACAGCATTTCTTCTTCTTCTTCGATCTCAAACTAAGAGAAAAGAGACAAGTGATTTTCAGTATTTACCTCTACTTCATATGACAGTTGTTAGAACAGATATTTCTTAGTATTATTTGAACACATAAAACCATTTAATTTGAACTATGAAAACAATGTACACTGAAGTATTGATACTACTAATAAACAAATTTGAGATAATTAAGGTTTGCCACTTTAATAATAAAAAGAACACGAACAGGAAAATCTTATTAAGTAAGCTTGAAAATATGAGAATTTCATAATTATCTGAGGACTATAAACTCTCACATTAGAGTTGAAAATGGAAAAAAAAATGTCACAGGCTAATACTTACTTCAGGACTCTGGGGATCCCTTTCTTCCTCTTCCACTTTGACCTCTGTTAAGGATCCACCTGCATCCCTGAAATCTGTCACATTTTGCCAGTCAAAATTTGCATCATTTCGGAATCCAATCTTTTCATCTATCTCTTCAGTGAGGGAATCATCTAAATCAGACGTGGGAAGGGGAAATCCTGAACCAACCAGCTTAATATTTGCCTTCATCCTCTTTCTCTTCATAAGTGCTCGCCAGTCAAGGTACCTTCTTTTCACTTCCGTCCCTGTTCTTTGTTCTCCTTCCCCTACAGCATTCACACACTGTGCAATCTCTTCCCAAGCCATTCGCTTCATCACATTTATTGTTGTATTGAGCTGCTTGGAAAAAATGACTTCTTTCCTTTTGGTAATTTCTTTCAAAAGAGTCTGAGTTTCTTGAACACTAAAATTGCTTTTCCTTTTTCTTTTCAACTGCTTCATTTTTCAAAACTTAAATGCAGTTTCTACAAGAGAAGATCTGAAAAGCACTTGAGGAGCGCAGCCCAGCACAAAACCGAGGAGAATCCCCTGTTGGCACTTAGCTCAAATCATTGGGTTTTCTGTTTCTCTAGAAGTGGAGGCAAGCTGGATAATTCCTAAGGGAAAAAATAAAGCAAAATCAACCAATCAACCTGCAACATCTGTAACAATTCAACCCAATAAGCTACATAACTTACACACACACACACACACACACACACAAACCCTCTTGTGAGACAAAAAAAGGCTTCTAACTGGTTACACGCCTGACCCACTCCCTGTTGCTCCAACTCCTCCCTTGAATTTACTCTTTTTCCTCCCGCCGACACCAGCCTGCTTTCAGCCACCCACTCCTGCCAAGGTCCTTATCTGTTCAGGGCCTCTGTTCACACTCTTCCCTCTACCCACAAAATGGATGGTGCCCTTCTTGGCCTATTCTTTCCCACTTTGTAAAAAGTTTCATGAGGGTACAGGAATGTTTCTGCTCACCAGAAACATGTGCTCATCTCCTTAGAGCACAGCTGAGTTTCTGGCACATAGCAGCAGCCCATGACAAATACCTGCAGAATGAATGAGTTGATCTGCTAAAATGGCTATGGGCTTGAAATACCAAACCAAAACTAAAGGACTGAGTTGAAAAAGCAGTAAAACCCAAAAACCAGTTTGACATAATACAACGTGTTTTTAAAAACTGACAACTATATATTCATAAGTTAAAACTCATTTTTAGGTTAAAATAACTAAAAAAATTCTAAGCTTAGAATAAAATTTTCTGAAACAATGAAACTATTTTAAGCATACAACAAAATTAAGCTGTAATATAAAAATGACAATGATTCCCACCGTCATCCTGCCCAATTAATCAGTTAAAGACAGATTATCAAGTAAAACAAAACAAAACAAGCAAAAATGCCAATTTCTCAACATTCCAGAGCTGTACACGGTTCTTGATTTACCACTCAATGTGTCCCTCAATGTGCACTACATACCCCCCACCCTCATGCCACCCCAAACAAAATCCCCTAACATAAAACGAAAGCACACTGAGTGGTATGTTCATTAATATGTTTCATTATTTGCTTTTCTTTGGAGGTTTTCTCAGTAGTGCTTCATAACATTCTGGGCCACTTTAACTGCAGAGTTGAAGATGGTATTATCGGCAAATAACTAGGTATACTGTACTTTCAGTCTCTGTAAAATAAATTTGAAAACATACATGTGGCAAAATTTTAGTATGAATTTAGAGTGGAAAAGATCCTCTTGTAAGCATTTATTTTTAGATGCAAGACAGAATGTTTCTCCAAGACGACACAAGTGGTTCCCTTCACCAATCTGAAACTCACCAGATACACCCCACACGAGACTGACTCTGCAACTGTAGAGGTGGCACACAGCAATCTGGGTTTCAATACATCTTCTAGGTGATTATAATGCATGCGGAAGTTTGAGAATTTCTGCACAAGAACCCCATCGGTAAAATGAATGTTTCACGTGCCTGCCTCTTGCTTACAGTCAAGTCTTACACAAGTACAGCAAGTGGTAGAATACTGTATAAAACACATCCAAAATCCTCACAGAGGGTAAATGTTTTTTTGCTATGTATGGAAAGATGGAAGAGTCTGGGAGGTTGAAACAAATGTTGCATTCTGTGTCAAGAACTCATTTTTCTCCTAAAAGTGAAAAGGTCCCAATACCTCATATAATACTATAGCAAATACTATTTTATAAACACTGGTTCAGGAGAAAAGTGGGATAAAGATTAGAAAATCTAATTGGAAAACAGATTTCAAAGGTATGTAATAGGAAGCATGGGCTTAGAAAGAATAATATACACACAGACCACATTCACTGATTTCAAATTCCCTCCATGGTCACTGCTACAGACTACAGCCTACAAAATGAGAAGATGGAATGAGACTGCTAAAATCCTTTCCAGCTGTATCACTATAGGACCATACACTTTTTCAGGCAACATAAAGAAAAAATACCAAATATTCGTAAAATTCTAGGTTCTCTAATTTAATCCTCACCTGATCATTGTACTACAAATATCAGTATTTTTATTTATAAAACAAGACTGAGAGGTTAATTTGCACATGGCTAAATGACAGGACTTATACCCACGATCCCTTATATTTATTTCAGCTTTATTAGCAGCTTGTAATAGCTAAATCAGAAACATGTTAAGGTAAGTTTTGAGATGCCATTTAGCAGATTTTCAAAAGGAGTAGATTTTGATCTATACAGAAGATTCAGAAACAATTCTGTATGTCAGCAGAAAACTGCTCAAGTTTTTAAACAGTTACATTTCTTGTATCACCTGTTAAAGCAAATTAAAATGGAAATCAGGCCTGAAGAATCCCTAGCACACACAGTCAGACTTCCTAATAAGTTACTTTAACTTTGATTTGCAAATATAAACAAAATTACTTGGGCTATTACATGTCAGTGCCATATATAAGAAAAATGAAACATAAGGCCAGCCAATCAGATGCAGCCAAAGAATTTATAGTTATATAATGAGAAACTTTTTAACAGGCTAGAACAAATAACGCATGAAACTTTAACCCATTAAATATTTTCTTTGTTTTATTTCCACTTTCATCCTATAAAAGCCTTCTCCTTACACTCCCTAGGCCGAATAGCTAATGAGATATTTCTGGTTTAGAGCTGCCCAATTCATAAATCTGTTTCCTAAAACTGCTCAAAATTTTACTGTAACTCTGTTTACCTTTCAACATAATATCTGCCAATTTAAAATTTTTATTACTATGAAAAATAGTTATTTGGCAACTCACAATACAAATAGTATTTTCTATGGGGTAAAAATATAGAAACTAAGCCAGGGTAAATTTAACCAGAAAATACACAAGTTTTTTTCTATCACTGTTTGAGCTTTCTCTTATAGAGTTAAAAATAGATGTTACTTTCTTATTTTGAAACTTCAATAACAGAGCATTTTATTACCATTTCAGTAAACTTTTATTCTTTTGTCTTTTTAGTAATCTTTATTCAACTGACTTTATATATGTCTAATAACATCACCAAAACTATACCCATCAACACATCTGTTTATTTCTACTCACTCACGTGGAGTAACTATCTTCTGGACAGTAACTATTGAAATAGAGGTCACAAAGAACTAAAAGTTCTAAATATCAGAAAATAAACTCTGAAAAAAAAATCACTGTCAATTTCACAAAACACACACAAAAAGAATAACAAGTATACGAAAACAAGAACTGCAAACAATTTTTAAATTAGTTTCAAAATATCTCCAGACATTTAATGACAAGTTGAAATCCACTAAATCAGAATGTGCAATCTGTGACAATGAACTTAATATTAACATAGGGATTTGTGTTTTGTCAAAAGAATGTAAGTAAAGGTATTTATAAATCAAAACATCATTAAAGGGCGGTATATGTGGATATTATGAGCAGATTCTGGACTTAAACTTCCTAGACAAGGGCCTGAGATCTATTAATTCCTAGTTAAGTGACCTTAATTACTTAACCTCCCTATAAAGAAAAAAGGATTTAGTAAAATGTGGAAAATATTTCCTGGCACACACAAAGTATTGTTAAGTATCTGCTATTATTAAGGACAAAATCTAAATAATTTTAATAAAGAGGAACAGAAAGGTCACAATAATACTGGTACTGCTCTATTTAAATTAACTGGTAAGTCTACGGGTCTCTATAATGCTTTATAACATATATGCTACATTACAAAGCCTACTTACGAGAGCTCACAATTGTCAGACACACATCTCTTCAACTCCACTTTCAGTGATGTCAAGTGGGAAGCTAAAAATGGGCAGTATTTACATCACAGCTTTGAAAATTATAGCATTGAAAATACCACAAATTAGGATTGCTTTTATTTGGACAGGGGCTGGTTTTCTGGTAATGATATTTTTACATATATCAAATTAGTACCTAATTGAAAAATTAAAGAAATAAAATATTTTAACACCAGATCCCAAGCACAAGTTGGGTAAACATTCTACAATACTTACAATTTTAGAGGATCATTTTGAATTAGCACTCTGGTCTAATGGCCCTTATGTAATTCAAGTTATCCATTATAATGGACAAGTATTCAGCTTTTCTTCAGAAGTAACTAAAAATACTATGGAAGTGCCATGTTCATAACTAACAATAAAAAGAACTAAAGCAGCTGACTTCTGTATCATTGAGCCAGGCCCAGTAATCTCTTCTTATTACCCTATGTAGCAGAACACTTGAAGGAACAAATAAAATCAAAACTAGGTTTTTTTTCCTTCTTCCACCATTTGCCCTACCACTGAGGATTTAGGAGAATGTTAACTTGACAGGTGTTCCAAAGACAGTATCTTCAATACCTGGCATATGCCCAACAAATAGGAAGAGGCAAAAATATAAAATTAAGAGGTGATCAGGGGATGCAAAAAGAAACAGAAACAGAAAATAACTCAAGATTAAAATAGGAAAACTGAGATTTTTATGGGCACACAAAGAATATGATTTTAAAAAAAAAAGTAGCAACCCAAGTCGATATGGGCAAGAACCAGTTTATGAGAATAAGCAAAGATATCAGATAACTACTCACCCTATAACCATACCACAGAATGTAATAGTTAACAGCTTAGACAAAATTCTGAACAACAACAGAAGCTTTTCCCAGTGAACAGGCTACATTGCTACTTAGGCAGTATCTATCAATGCTAAATAGATTATCAAAGACATTTTTAAAAACTGGGTTATCAAAGACATTTTTAAAAAATAAAGATGTCTTAAAAGTAGAACAGACAACTTAAGTGACATTAAATTCCATATCAAATCAAATTCTTACAATGTGTTAGGATGACTTTGTTTCCAAAAAATCTAGAATGTTTCAGAAAATATAATTTTTTGAATCAAAAAGCTACTATCATATTTTCAAGGTAAAAACATGGAAAAATATAGCTATCCATTAATAGGGAACTATACAAAAAATAAACTACCATGTCACATAATGGAATATATGCAATAAATGTCCCACTAGAGCATGTATATGTCTTAGCATAGCAGCATCATCCCTATGTAAATGTTAATAGTTAAAACAAATAAAATGAATTGTATGTGTATATTCGCAGAGGTGTCATCTGTCAGTGTTCAGAGATAGAACAGGCTCTGCAACAGGATCACCAACTTTGTACACTGCAGTCACTGGCTCTAGTGATCATATGTACCAGTCATTTCTACTTCAGGCATATGCCTATTTATCAACCTACAGCACACTTTACTCTGATGTGATTAAAATGATCCATTTATGAGAAGTTTTTATTATATAAAATTATATTTTTCAAGTCTTATAAATCCATTGCTCACAAATCTATTGTCAGGCTAGAGGAACAATGTTCAATAAAATATTGTGATCCATGCATGAGATTTTAAATTTCTAGCTGGGCATGGTGGCACACACCTGTAATCCCAGCACTTGGGAGGCTGAGGCTGGAAGATCATTGTGAGTTCAAGACCAGCCTGGGCTACAAAGTGAGCGCATGGCCAGCCTCAACTGCATAACAAGACCCTGTCTCAAAAAGACAAAAAAAAAAAAAAGATTTTAAATTTCCTAGTGATTTTTAATGTCCTAGTAACTACAATGAAAGTAAAAATCAAAAAGTACCATTTCAACAATTTTTATTGAACCTTATATAATCTCTATATTATCATTATAATTTGTAATTAATATAAAAATTAGAGGGATATTCTCATTCTTGTTTCTTCCACTAAGTTTTAAAAATTGAGTATGCTACAGCTAACACACATCTCCATTTTGTATGAGCCACATTTCAACAACTCAAGAGCACAAGTACAAGTAGCTAAACTATTGAAGAATATAAATCTCCAGGTCATCGAAATCACCTAAGGAGTCTATAGTGCCCGCTACTCAGGAAATTGAAGGAAGAGGATTACTTGAGCCCAGGAGTTACAGGGTAGTTTGGGCAACATATTAAAACTCAATGATATACACACAAAAAAGTCACCTAAGGATTTTTTTTAAAATACCTCTAGCCAAACCCTATCTTTGACCACCTAAAACAACCTTGCAATAGGACTAGATATCAGGAGTTTTAAAAGCTCTCTCTGTGTCAGCTAACACTGAGAACCATCCTTCTAGGGAAGCAGTGTTAAAAACCTTACTTACTCAAATGTGCACAGAAAGGCAAGGAGTACAAACACAATATATAGTTGCTAAGAAATTTCCTTTCGGAGATTGGTTATGGAAAGACCTCACCTGCCACAAAGCAGAAAAAGCTAGTTTATTTCTGGGAAAATACACGTAACAGAAAATTATATCCGAGGCCAGAAGAATATCGCCTGCAATCAAATAATTTACAGCCTAGTTAAACCTGTGAAACACAGATGTCTAAAAAAAAAACAATGCATGTGAAAAAGTAATGTAAGTACGTAAATTAAAAGTTGTGAACACAAACTACGCAGGCATATATGCCAATTCCTCTTCCTAGTTCTCTGATCTCAAGCAAATGAAACTTTTATTTTTGTTTCCTATTTATAAACAGGAATAACAATAGAATAACACTCATGACATTCCATGGATTAAAAGACATAATCCAATTAAGAAGTTTATAGAGACTAAGACATAGAAAATGCACAAAAAATTTCAGCTACTATATGTTAACTTTTAGTACAGTAGCTGAACATAGTAAGAAATATTTTTTTACTGGATTAATTGAATGTTAACATTTGAAGAGTACAGTAAAGAAGTCCTAACAAAATACTCGGGGGAAAAAAGGAAAAATCCTTGAGAAAGAAATCAGTATTTAATTTGAAGAAATAGACCAATAAGGGACAAAAATAAAAGGGAAAAGTACCAGGAACTAAGGCTAAAAAATTAGGGTCAAATATCAGCAAATCTTTAATAGTAAGACCTTATACTTTGCTAATACAAGGTCCCAAAATGAATACTAACTGTGAGAGCTCACTTATTTTTAAAATTCAAGCAGGTCACCTTTTATTCAGAGGCACTGTTACTATAATAATATATAAACTGTAATATATGATAAACATATATAACTGTCATATATGATAAATGTAAGTATATAATACAATAAATGGAGACTGTTAAGAAAATCCTAATTTATGCAGATATTCACCATCAGATTGCAAATTCAATTTGAAATCGATTTAGAAGTTGGATTATGAATTTATTGGTACATCGCAGAAATAAAGGTCCTTTTTAACTTACCATGGAGTCAGTATAGTTTTAAAATTTTTTTAAATATAATTTAAAAATAGAATTTTAAAAATTTGGCAGCAATTGTTGCTATTTACATGGTCTACTTTTTCCACACTTCTTGCTTACAAAGTAATGTAGTTGGATTATGAATTTATTGGTACATCGCAGAAATAAAGGTCCTTTTTAACTTACCATGGAGTCAGTTTAGTTTTAAAATTTTTTTAAATATAATTTAAAAATAAATTTTTAAAAATTTGGCAGCAATTGTTGCTATTTACATGGTCTACTTTTTCCACACTTCTTGCTTACAAAGTAATGTTCCTTTATCCCTGACCGATCTGCGTTGAGCTAATGAACTATTTTATTGACAAAATATACTTTAGCTCTCTTTAAACCCCCAAAGAAATTGACACTGGAACACATGTTAGATTTCCTATCAGTTTTGACATGTGTGTAAAACCCTCTGCCTGAAACCTTGACATTTTCTTAGTGCAAAGGTGCTAAGATTAATGCATGCTGAGTTGTTAAAATTTGGTAGTTATGGTTATACATATAAAACTATGTTTTCAGGAATGTTGATCTTGCTCTCGTTGTCAACGCCTTTATATCTCTGTACCCATGTAACAGAAGCTTGGACTTTCGGCCATGTATTTCCAACAATTTCTTCAAAATATATGTACTAAGCTCCTGCAATGTGCAAGGCACCAAGTGCTGCAGTTATAAAAATATTCCATAAAATGTATAAAGATGCCAAAGACTTTTTTTGATTGGCTGCCATCCCTGACTTTGCAGCAGGGATTTCAATAGTTACCATAGTCTGTAAATCTAAAACTTACAGACCTCCAATGTCCAATCCCAGACAATAGTCATTTTCCTAAATTCTCATCTTACAGTCATTCTTTACTGGTTGAAAATGGGAATAATATGCAGTTCACTTACATAATCCTTGTGAAGATGATGTACCACCGATTGAGTATCATAAACGGGCGATTATTTACAAGGACAAACTGAGAAATAAGTCCCTAGATATTGTATTAAGAGGTATAAAAAACAGCGAAGTCTATGTTGAAAGAGGAGACACAGAGAGATCAATTCATTAAGCAGTTCGAGAAGAAAAGCATCGACAAACTTTCCTCAATCCTCCCACCCCATTCCACCCGAAAGAGCGGGTTTTTCCCTCCTCTGTATTCTAATGGGAGAGTCACTTCCCCACCGAATAGGATGCTGTTCTCTAAACTCAGGGCAGCTAAACAGCTAAAGTTTGGGGTCGCCGGTTATCAAACCATCATTCGCCCTCCCCCGGCGCCCTCAGCTGCACCCCCGGGAAGAATCCAGGACAGGATTCCCAGGCCGCCGGGCACAGGGGACGCGCGCGGACTCAGCCACAACGACGCGGCTGCACCTGGTGGGAGTCGAGGCAACTTGGAAGGGGGAATTTCTCTCTTCAGATATTAAACGAGAGTACCAACTGTGTGCCCAGAAACTTCAGCAGCTCTGTTTTAGAGGCCTGGGCCGTCCTCGCCCTTCCTGGCCGGGCGACAGCCCAGTGCGGTCCTTCCGAGCGCTTGCAGCCCCGCTACGTTGCAAAACCAGGACCTTAGCCTGCAGCGGCGAGACAACCACCTGCCGCTGACCACTCCGGGGCCCACGCACCCCAGCCCACTCTGCGAGGGCACCCAATTTCCGCGGGGACACAGTTTCCCTCGCCACCTTCTCCACTGCAGTAGGCTCACCTGCGACCTGGCTGCACCTCCGCTGGATCGCCCCTCAGGGTGGTAGAAAAGAGATGCTTCATTGATTCCCCGCCCACCAACTTCTCCGTCCCTCCATTGGCTAGGGGGGCTGCCTTTTATTTGTAACGCCTCATCCATTGGACAGAATAATATTGCTATTCTGCATCAGATCCCGCCCCAGGCCAGGGCCTCACAATGGGAGTCGAGTCCCAAACGGTTCCGGGTTAGTGCCCTGGATCCCGCCCCCTCGTGATTCGCCTCCCTGCTCTGCGCTCCGTCTTTGGTGAGCAGTTCTGTCAGTCAAGTGGGCTCTAGAAGAGGATTGGTCCCTAGAGATCCGCTTGCTGCGCTATTCCGCTTGATTGGGACACAGCCGCTCCCTCTCTTACTCAGCTCCGCTCATTGATCCTCGACCTATTATTAAAGGGTCAAAAAAGAATTGAGAGCCTTTTGTTGCTCCAGCTGGTTTCCAAAGTCTGCATCTTTCTCTATGCAAACAACTGCGATCTCTTTTGGCCTGAACCATTCCACCAAAACGGCCTTTGCCAAAGCTCACTGGTGACTTCCCTTTGGTCAAATCTAGGAGTCACTTCTTATCCTTTACTTCTCAAAGAGACCATTTAACTTTTTCACTCGTTCGGTTTTCCTCCTGTTGTGTGGTTCTTGTGATTTTCCTCCATCTCCGTCTTCCTCTGTCCCTCTTTGTAGTTGCCTCATTCTCTGCCATCGCTAGTTGAAGTGTGAGTCATGGACTTGTCCCACTGCCTGTGTTAATTTCTCGCCTGAATTGTATCACTAATCTCCTGATTTCCCTGGATCCTGTCTGCCTTACCGTAATCCGTTCTTCAAACTGTACCCAAATCAGGCCAAAATTCTCTTGTGGAATCTCGCTCATTTTACCATGAAGTGTAGTCTCCTTACAAGGTTTACAAAGTCCTGAAAGATAAGGCACATGATTTTCCCTGAAGCTTCATCTCTCAATATTCTTTATTTTCCTTACCTTTATTCTTTGCTTCTCTCAGTTCCTGGACTCAAGAATGTCTTTGAGACTCTGTTGGCTTTGCTGTGTTTCCATCCAGAAAGGATTTTTTCCCCCTAGCCTCTTTCCTGCTATGGCCAGCATTCGTTTTAGAAATTATTTTCTGAAGGAAGCTTTCCTTTCTTCCTATTTATCTTACCCCTACCTCCAAGTAGTCATACCGTGTAGATTTGCCACATAAAACAGGATCCTCAAACTGGGCATTGTCAAACAGGCTTGTAATCCCAGCTTTCAGGAGGGAGGATTCCTGGGGGTTTGAGGCTAACCTGGGTTACTTTCTATCCCCTGACAGCCCTACTCTCAGGTGGACACCCATCAGTCATAGCCTACAATCGAAAATTTCCTCTATGCCTAACATAGTGCATAGAGTTATAGACTATAATAGAAGAAAGACTTGTAAATAAAGCTGAAATATTCTCGATGAATGGTGAATCCTTTCTGTTTATTCCTAGAACTTCCCGATATAAAATAGGAAGCACTTATGAAGTAGGCTCTGTGATATTTTAGTGTATGTGTTGCCGAAGCGAACACAGTAGGCTCTTTGAAATGTAATGACGTTTAACTTTACACATTTCGCTTATGACTACACCAAAATGCAGCATGTCTGTACTTTTCCCTAAATAAAACAAAACAAGCTGTCATTGTTTTGGGAAAAATATAGAAACTTGTATTTTATAATTTTGAGTGTGCTAATTTTTAGGTGAGTGTATGACAAAGGAAGAGAACTATATATTCCCATTATAACCAAACACTTTCTCTTTATCCCCTTTAAGAGTCTGTCCATCACTTAAATCTGTTTATTCACTCAATAACAGAGATAAGGTCTAGAAAGTGTAAATATTAAGAAACTTTTACTTTAATATCATAAACTCTATACTTTCCCCAATTAACTTGTTGCAGATTATAGGAATTTTTCTGAGTACCTTCACCATTTCTTTTCAGCTATCCCTTGTCTGAGTGGATGTGGACCAACAGGGAGAGATTGATGATAATCCATAATACTCGACATTAGTAGCCCTTACTAACTTCATATTCTGCTCACTGATTTCATTCGTGTTAGTACTAATTCAGGCCAGAGATCTCGCCCAGAGTTACTCACATACTTATTCAAAACCTTGTGCTATCAAACTGTGATTGCCAAATGAGTTTTGAATTGTGGCTAGTATAACTGAATAATTGAATTTTAATTGCATTTAATTTTTTTTTTTGAGACAGGGCTTCACTGTGCAGTTTAGGGTGACCTTGAACTCACTTTGTAGCTCAGGCTGGCCTCGAATTTGTAGCAATCCTCCAGCGTCAGCTTCCCCAGTACTGGGATTACAGGTGTGCACCACCACGCCTGGCCAATTGTATTTAATTTTACCTCAAAAACTGATATTTGTTTCAGTTACTAGATAACTCTCAAGTATGTTTGGAAAATTTGTGCTACATGAATTTACTTTTTAATTATAATTGTTTTGAAATCTGAACACAAATCAACTATTTTTGATAAAGAACAAAATAGTGCCTAAATTGATGTGTTGTATGTGTAAAATGTGTACAAATTTTAAAATTTAGTATGAAAAATGTGAAAATATCATTGATATATATTGTGTTGATTGTAAGTGGAAAGCATAATATTTTGCATAATTTTGTTAAGGAAAATACATTTTTTAAATTAATTTTACCTGTTGTTTTAATTTTCCCAAATTTACTGAGGTTTAATTTATAAATAAAAATTGTATATAATCAAGATATACACTGTGATGATTTTATATACTATATGCTGTAAATGATTACCACCCATCAAATTAACTGATATTATGGTTGATATATTGTGTCAACTTGAGCAGTTTAGAAGTTTAACTGAGAGACTCAGCAGGGAGCCAGGGTTTTTACTTTGTAAATATCCTCATCCTGTACAAAGAAGGGCAAGGACATTTTGTGAGTGTTAGACTCCTCCTGAAGGGTAGTGTTACACCTACCCTGAAGGGAGGGTGGCCTGTGTACAATATAAGGGAGGAGAAGAGACTTGTTCTCTCTTTTGCTCTGGCTGCTGCCTTGAAGTGTTGCCCCTGTGCCATGCCACCCTGCCTTGGAGCCAGCTGATTATGGACTGAAATCTCCAAAAACTGTAAGCTAAATAAACCTTTCCTTGCTTCACTTTGGGTATCAGGTGTTTGTCTCAGCAAAGAAAAAAAAGTAACCAAGACAACTGACATATCCATCATGACACATTGTTGCTATTTGTGTGTTATGGGGACACAAGATATACTAAACAAACTTAATTTAAAAATACAATATTACTAACTATAGCCACCATGATTTATGTTAGATCCTGAGATCTTATTTCTTTATTTTTTTTTTAATTTTGAAGAGAATATAACCAAACAAAATAAAACAGAAAAGAGTAAATCACAACAAAACAATGAACCTGGTACTTGACTTCAAAACAAGGTAAAAGGGAATCGATAATGGCTACCATAATGCCTCTCCTTATCCTCAGAATAACAGCCCACACAATCAGGCATAAATAAAATCAAACAAAATACAACAGAATAAAACCAGTAAACAAACAAACAAACAGACAAAAACCAATGGAAGCAATACAGAACTTCAAGATAATAGTAAAACAACAGTGGCTACCATAATACTTCTTGTTATCTTCAGAATAGTTGCCTATACCTTCAGACGTAATACAATCAAACAACACAGAATACAGTAAAATCAATCAAAATGAAACAAAGCAATACGGGACTTCAAAACAAGATAATTGGAAATCCACAATGACTATCATTATATACCCTGCTATCTGTGAAATAGCTGTCCATGCCATCAAGTATAATAAAATCAAACAAAACAGAATAAAACCAAACTAAACAGAACAATGAAGACAATATGAGTTTCAAATCATGGTAATAGATTAACAATGGCCACTGCCTTCCCTTGTTAGATAATTCCTCCCTTTTCACTTTCCCAATATGTATTGTGCATTTGTCTGTAATTCTGCAATGAACATGGGGATGCAGACATCTCCTTGAGATGTTGATTTCATTTCCTTTAGATATATGCCAAGAAACAGGATTGCTGAATTGTATGATATGTCTATTTTAATTTTTTATTTCCCGTAGTTGCTGTATCAACTCATATTCTTACTTACAAGGTTATTTTTTTCTCAACATCCTTACCAACATTTATTCCTTTACTTTATTTTTGAATAATAGCCATCCTAACAAATCTGAAGTGATTATCTCATTGTGATTTTGACTTACATTGGCCTAATTATTAGCTCTGTGGGTATCTTCTCATATACCTATGGACGATTTGTATGCGTCCTTCTAATGAATATTTATTAATTTTTAAATCTTTTTTTGCAGTTGAATTGCATGAGTTCCTTATCTTTTTGGATATTAATCCATTATCAGATGTATCGGTTGCAATATTTTTCCACTGTGTAGGATATCTTTTCTTTTGATTGTTTCCTTTACTGTGCAGAAGCTTTTTGGTCAGATGCAGTTCTATTTATTTTTGCTTTTGTTGTCCATGCTTTAAGTTTCTTTTCCAAAGAATTCTTTGCCAAAAGCAGTATCAAGAAGGTTTTTACTTACATTTTTATTCAAGAGTTTTATAGTTTCAGGTCTAACATTTAAGTATTTAATGCATTTTAAGTTAATTTTTGTACATGAAAGATGTTAAGGGTTCAATTTCATTCTTTAACTTATTTAGTTAAACACTAGTTATTGAAGTCTTCCTTTTCCCCATGATCGAAGATTAAATTCAATGAATGAATTTATTTCTGTGATTTCTATTCAATTCCATTGATCTATGTGTTTTTATACCAAGTACCATACAGATCTTGAAAAGTTGAATGGATCCTAAAATTCCAATCAGCATAAACTGTGGTAAGGTTGCCAATTTTGTTTATAATGGGAGATTGACTGAACTTTGGTTTCTCCTAGAATGGCCTATGAAACAAGATGAGTCAATGGTGATTATAAGAATCATTAACAATTCTTTTTTAAAACTTGTGTTCTTTATTCTTGCGCATAAAATTGGCCATAAAAGAGGATTCACTTATAAATCTATGCTTAGAATTTGGAATGTGTGTGCTCTAATAATCTTTGACTTAGAGCTCATTTTTAAAAATCACTTTTGGCTTGTATATACATCTTCTGATAGTATATCTATTCTTGGCAATCAAAGAGGCCTCTGGTTGAACAACCATTTCTGTAGTTTCTTCAATGACCACTTATTTCTTTAAATTCATACAGAATTACTTTTCCTTATGCAAAAGAGGCCTATAGTTTAAATAGTAAAAACTGATCTGACTGGTTTTCCATAGAGAAACAGATGCATAAATTTCATTTTAGTAGTAAAAATTAATCATGCTGTTTTCTCAGCTTAAGAAATTGCTGTCAATTTTTGTAACTTCTTTATTGTTTATCTTTGTGCATTTTTCACTTTTATAAGAATCTAAGGGAGTTTTGAAGTTGGGGTTTTCTTATTCACTGGTCAGTTCTCTTTTTTCAACCCATTTAACAAGGAATTGTTGATTACTATTCTCTGTAAAACTAATCTAAAGGCTACAAATATATTAATCTTTTTGACTCTTAATAATAGACTTGTGTGCAAAGTCTACTAGTGTTCACATTTTTGGATGAGGGAATGAAGGCAAAGATTTTAAAGATCTTTCCAAGTCTTCATAATTAGTAAATGGCCAAGCTGGAGTTTAAGCACAAATCATCCATGCACTTAAACATCAGACTGTACCAGCACTAAAGATTGATGCTCTTTATAGAGAAATTTCTTAAAAGGTGACTAAAATATTTGAAAAGTTTGAATAGATGAGGAAGTCAACACCCCCCCAACACACACATATGCAATATGCCATCTTTTTTCCTAACATTTTTTGAGTATATTGAAAGCTCAAAAGCAAGAATCTTGTCATTATTTTATCTACAGAGTGTAGCACAGATCTTGCATTTACTGTTTATCACCAAATAAACTTAAATTTTTAAGTTCTGGAATGGATAACAATTATATAATTGCTTTAATAGTAGTCTTAGTGAATGAATTTATCATTGTTTACCAAATGAAAGTTATCTTTTTAAAATTTGTTTATTTGTACTATTTTATCCCTTCTTTCCCCCTGCTTTTACTCCATTTCTTTAACCATTTCCACAGAATACTTGCTAAACACCACACCATGTATCATCTATAGCCAACTTCTTGTTTTGTATCTTATTCGAACTATTTGCCTATGGGAAATAAAAAGGCTGTGATCAATATACAGTAACAACAATACAACATTAAAAGGATCCTGTGTTTACCTAGAAAGCTTACCTATGGTTACTGAACTCGTATACATTATTTTAAGGCAAGAACTATGATCCCTGGAAAAGCTTTTAGGGTTTTTCAACTAGAGAAGCAATGTGTAGGAACATTTTTCTGAAGAGAAAAGGCAAAGGGAACACAGTAAAAGTTGGGGAAAAAGCATTTCATAAGACCCAGAAATAAGTAGGGGTACTTCAGTTTTTTTACTTATTCCTCTACCACAGACACACACAAACAGTCTCTATACCATTTAACACATTATATTTGTTATTATACACTAAGTGTTTGTGTCCCCCCACACAACCCAAGTTCATATATTGAAACTCTAACTGCCAAGATAGTGGTATTTGGACTTGGAAACTTACGGAGGGAAGTGATTAGGTAGAACAGTCATGAATGAGATGAATGTGTTTGTAAGACAGAATTCAGAGTGCTCCCTTATCCCTTCTGCCACGGGAGGACACACAATCCAGCTGTCTATGAACCTCCTCAGAAGGCATATCTGCCAACAGACTTACCTTAGACTTTCCAGATTTTAGAGTTGTTGAGAAGTAAGTGTTCACAATTTAAACCACCAGATCTTATTGTGTATTTATTTAAGCAGGCTAACTAAATTAGAACACTTTATAGGTCTAAGATATTAAGATCCAGATTTAAACTAAGTTAGGAAAAGCTGGATGTGGAATATACTTGTGATTATTCATTTTCAAAATATTTTTATATTATATGAAGATAAATTGGAAGATTATTCATTATCATCATTTTCTTTATAATTTGTATCTTTTATTTTTTTTCTAAGGATATTATCCTTCTATCCCAATTTGGCAAAAGATAAAGTGGGTCCATGGTGATTTTTGGCTTATGGTCACTAATTAGTGATCAACCTGAGACCCCATCATGAATCTACACGCTTCTGCTCTATTGTTTTCTCCAGAAGTGTGTTCCACTTCTAAGAGCCATGCTCTGCCACTTTAAGTGATGTTTCCTTCTACATCATATTATTTGATGGTTGAAACCTTTAAGACTTTAGAAACAAAAGACAAAAATATATAGCATTTTCCCAAACTCCCATAATTCCCAGCTAGAAAATATAACAACAGCTACATTTTATAGATACTTAAATAAATACAAGACACCCTGAAAAACACGCTGCTCAAATTACCTCTTTTAGGGGGTTTATAGTTAGAGAAACTGAGGCATGAGTTTAAGGCACATAATCATTTTGCAAAAAAGGAAACTAAGATTCAGGAAATTTAGATTTACTGAAGAGCAGATTACAAGGAAATAGGAAAACTAAGATAGATATTCCTGATTCCAGGCCCTATGCTTCCTTTAATCATTATGTATCTATTCTTTCCAAGCAAGAAACATTTTTTCCAAATTACTTTAGAGCCGAATGAACTTTCAGAAGTCTTTAGCAATTTATATTGCTTTTAGTAGTCAGAATAATTTGATATTATGTCAGTTAGCCTATAATAACTGCTGTAGGTCTTATAAAACAGCCCTCTCAGGATTTTTGGCTCTGTCTCTATTTAGCTATCTGTCTATCTTTCCATATTTTTGGTTCTTTCTTTCCTAGTACCCCAATGCTATTACATTACAACTAATTTTCCTTTCTAATATCCCTTTTGCTTCTACATTGCAGTCTTACTACCCTGTCCCTCATTTTACTTTCAAATCCTATTTTCATCCATTAATTAAAACATGTAATGAAAGCATGCTTCTACTGTTACACATAACAAATTAATAACATAAATGTTCTTGTACTCAGTCATAAGTTTGAAAGTGAATGAGTAGATTATGTGTTTTCTTGAATATGAAGGCTCCTCAGAACTCTAAGTATTTACTTAGTTCTGTGCCCCTTTGTTGCCCTTATTTTTACCATAGGTAGTCTTAAAACAAACAAAAATAATTTTCTTACTGCATTAAGATTGGAAGTTAAATTTCAGTAATTTTAATCTCATAAATTAAGATTATTATATATATATTAAAGGTAAAAGACTGATTTTAATAACAAAAATACTTTTAGTGTACCTTCTGTGCTTGTTTTAACTTTTAGATGTTTTTCAGTCTGATTGAAGTGTAGCAAAATGTTTCTTATGTCATCGGTGTGTCAGTGCTGGAAAGCATTCTAATATGTCTTGTACATTAATAGTACTGGCCCTTCCTCTGGCTTGGGATGAGAAGGGCTTTATTTTAATAGAATTTGGAAATGGTGTTAGAATCCACGGTTGCATTACTATAGCAACAGAGAATAATGGAAAGACTAAATGTCAAACACATTCGATGTTGCCATAGTAACAATCATTTGCTTTACTGAATATGTTTACTATTCTTTTCTGGTCAGTTTTTCAAATATACTCATCTATATGAATACTCAAAAAGGAGAGAAAAAGTTCAAAATGTTTTAAGAAAGAAATAAGCCTTCAAGAGATGAAAGCAATTTATTTCACTGTCCATTATTTAATAAGAAATTCACAGAATCCACACAAAAAAAGACTATAAGAGAAAATGAAATTTTCATTTTTGTTCCAGTAAGTATTCCTCCTATTTGCAACTAGTGAAATTGAAGCATGGAGTTTAAGGCATGTCTGCACTGTCATTTCATGATATTTCAAACCATTTTCTCTAAGCTTCCAAAAATAGAGAATTTTAGCATAACAGAATGGAAAATAGCATTTTTAAGAGCTAGAACTTGGTGTGTGCATCCCAGCAACTGTGGTGACAATGGACAAAATTGATAAAGCAGGCAATAGTTTACATTAGTTCTTCTGTCCCCTCCTCACCCTTTGTTTTTTCCAGCAGCCTCCTTTCCTTGGTGACAAAACACTCTCATTATAGTAACTCATCAAGATCCTTCCTGCTGCACAACACCTAATACCCTTTGTACCTGTCTTTGGTTTTTTTTTGGCCTTAATTATTTCTATTAGACTCAGTCAAGGAAAGAAAGGCATCATGCTCCTTTTCACTATTAAAAATACAGTTCGTAACAGTATCCAGGGTGGGTAGGATACAAGAAATATTAGTTTAATGCCTGAGCTTCTACCAAACAATGTCCTTTGTTTTAGTCTTTCTGAGACTCTATAAGATGACCGAAACACCAAATTCAAGATTGTTATGGCCTGGATCTGCGTGTCCCCCAAGAGCCTCACGTGCTCACATGCAGCACTTTCAGATGATTAAGTGATGTGTGTTACGTAACTCATTTACTACTAGGAGTTGGGGTCTGGCTGGCAGAGGCAGGTCAATGTGATGACGACCTGGAAGAATATCTGCTCCTCCTAGGCTCCTCCCTTTTATCTCTGCTTCCTGGCTGCCTTGGTGTGATCAGTTTTCCACTGCTCTTCTTCCATCACATCTTCCTGTATTGGAGTCATCCAACTATGGACTAAAAATGTGAGCCAAAATAAATCTCTTCTTCTTTAATTTGTGGGTGTTAGACGTTTTGTCCCAGCGATGAGGAAAGCAACAAAGGCAGATAATGTGTAATTAGGTAGCAATGGATTCCAGTGATCAGGATATGCATATGCACAATCAACAGCCTTTGATTTTATGAGATCAGATTCTCAGTGAATGCATGTTGTGCTAGTTTCAGTTTAGGAGCATCAAGTTTTACTAACTTTAGTAACTCACTTGGTAAGGTACTTAGAGTTATTCTTTACCCATTTGAAAAATTAAAGTCTTAGAAATGGATCTTATAAACTAAAGCTCTTGATTTTAGAATATGTGACAAAAAGAATGAAACCAAACTTTGGAAATTGTATATAATTATTCTTCTTGCAAATGTAAGATAATGAATTTGATATTAACTGCCAATGATTTGCATAAGATGAAGAACTATGAGGAGAGGTTAAAAGGAGGTGAAAAGATAGAATACCAAATTTTGATTCTTCAGAGATTGTTCTATTCATTACACAGATCATTGTAAACTGATTCTTTTTCTTGAGGCACATTGGTTTGAACTTTTTTTTCATTTCTTCTGTAAACATTTTTTAAACATATCTCTAGAAAAGAAGGAATATTATATTAGTATAACACCTGACACAATTAAAAATTGTTACAGCCTAACCTAGGCATTAGATTTACCCTCAGATAACGTGCTTGCTATGTGGTCCATATGCTGTGCTTTTCAAAATTTCAATAGAAAACTAACAGCAGATAGTTTAAAGATTCATATAGGAACCACTGACTTGCAGGAGTGGGAGGATCTTTATAAGTGAGCTAGTTCAAATAATCGAATATTTGAATTCCATCTTCTCAAAACCACTAAGAATTTTCAAGCTAAAGTTTTCTAATTCCTAGGGCCAGGGATTTAGCTCAGCGGCCTAAGTGCTTGCCTGCACAAGGTCGTGAGTTCAATCCCTGGTGCCACAAAAAAAAAAAAAAAAAAGTTTTCTAATTCCTTTTATTAAGTCTCATAATAGGATTTTAAACCTCTTCTTACTTTGACCCCTTAAAAATACTTCCAGTGTTCTATATGTTTTAAAATGCGGTATGCCATACATTAGTTATGAGAACTAAGTGGTATGTCCTCCCCATGACAAAATAATCAAACTATAATTTTCATTATTCTCAATAGTGTACTTGAATTAATATACACAATTTTATAGTTTTATTAATATTATGTACTTATATATTATTTGTATATTTTGATAGTTAACTTTATTCATTTAACAAAATTTATTGAAAGCCTATTCTATGAATGAATGAAATACTCTGTTCCCACAACTTATATCATAGATTTATCTGTGTATAAATCCTAAATTTATTTTGGAATCTACTTCTAAGTCAGATTCTTGCTGGCTTCATACCTTCATAATCCCCTGCTTATCTACATGATGCCTCTTATGCTCTGTGCTGAAAGCATTTTTAAAGTTTTTATAGCTTACTGGGAGTAAGTCGCTATTCTTTTACAAAAACTGGTCTTTACATGGAAATATTTTCATGCGTTTTTTATGTTTGTTGTCATTTAACTCAAAATCATTTCTTTCTTGCTCTTACTGAAAACTGTATCAACAAATGAAAATCAGCAGGACTACATATCTTAAAAAAGCAAGATCTTGTTCAACATTTTAAGATGACTAGTTTTATTTCTCATTCATTCCTAGTTCTAACCAGTATTTTTTTTTTTGTACTAGGAATCAAATTCAAGACCTAGTGCTTGCCAGGCAGGTGCTTATGCCTCTGAGCTATATCCCTAGCTCCCTAACCAGTATTTTTATTGCCTTCTTTAGTGTTTTTTTCCTTATTGTTGTTGTTTTTGGCAGTATTAAAGATTGAACCCAGGACCTTCATATTGAGATACATCCCAAGCTCTCTTTTTAACTTTTATTTTGAGGCAGGGTCCCAGTAAGTTGCCCAGGCTGGGCTCAAACTTATAATTATCCTGCCTCAGGTTCCCAGAGTGCTGGGATTGCAGGCATGTCTCACCACACTTGATGTTTTTAGTAGTTTTTAAGATTGTTTCATCCTATTTTCTCTGTGTGCAGGTTCTCAATATATTCACTACTAGAAAAGAACAATCCCACAAATAATTTCCCTGTTCCACTGTGTCTTGTTTGCTGTTGCCAAGATCCTCATTTTGAAACCAGATCCTACCTTATCAATCTCTTCCTCAAGCACTTCTTGTTCCCTGTTGTTCTTTTTTTTTTTTTTTACCAACATCACCTTTACAACTTCTGAGTATTTGCAGAGTAATTTACATTTTACTTTCTTGCTACTAACTAAAATCTTTATCACCTGCACATAACTTTCATCGCGGAATTTATTCATGTGGAGATTTTTATCTATTTGCATTGTTTGTTTGCTTAGGAGAGAAGGCAAAAACATTTCCAGGATGTGATACATTCTAATGAATGGACAAACTTCTGTCTCTCTGGCAGGAATATAGTAGTAGAGCACTACACAGGCACCTCTCCTTGAATGCAGAACAATTGCTGCAATATTAGTTAAATTGAGTCTTGTTTCCATATACTGATATATACAAAGCTGGCTATGGTATTTCCTTCTCTCTTCAATTGGCTCTAAGCAATGCAAATAAGGCCAGCTGAAGTACTGATATGTAATCTTTATAACCAGTCTGATAGTCTCCTGTTTCCTCATATAGTGCTGTCTGTAAAAGATCCAAGCACAGCAGGATGGCAGAGCCACTCAGCTCCAGGAATGTCAACTGGGTGCAAGCCTCGAAATAAAGAGGCTATGAGTCCCCAGGGCTCAAAAGTTTACACATCAGAAACTGAAGCAACAGCCTCCAAAAACAATTCAAATACTATTTTGAATTATGCAGGTTGATCCTTCTGCATGTCATTCTCCCTGAATTTTGCTAAGATGCTTTTTCCCCACCTGGTTAGCCAGCTCAAATTACTCACCATCCTCACTGTCACTCATCCTCACGCCACCCCCTTCTTCACAAGATAATAAATTCTAGGAAAGGTCTTGGCTTAAGGCCTTTGTCCATATATCCTCACTTGGATCGAGCTTAAGACCCCTTGGCTGCCCTTAATCTTGAATATGTCTTGGTGTCTTTACTATCACCGTGGGTTTCATTGGTGGTAGTAGATTGGAACTAACTTTCTGGGATTCCAATAATGTCTCAATGGGATTACAAACATACCTTTCTGTATTGTGAGGAAGATTAGAAAAGGGATTGCAATACTTGGATTACAATATTCGATATTGGGATTGCAACAGATAGTGTGTTGGACAAGCACTGAAAGTTGGTAAGAAGAGTGATTAAGATAGTGGAGACTGCTTGACAAGCAAAAGGTAAAGAGGAAAAAAACCCCTCCAACATCACAGGAGAAATTTATGTGAGAAATGGTGAAGGAAGAGCTGGCAGAGTTTTTGGGAATTTGGTCAGTAGTAAATTCAGCTTACTTATAAAGATAGGTATCAGTCAGGGATATAGCTCAGGGGCCTAAGTGCCTGCCTGGAAAGTACAAGGTCCTGAGTTTGATTCCCAGTACAAATAAATAAATAAATAAATAAAACCAAAAAAAAAAAAAGCAAGATAGGTGTCAGGCTCACAACACAGAATTTATAGTACAGACTGCAAAAAGTAGGTTTTAACATTTCTCTAAATATAATTAAATGATCTTGGTTAGGAAAAGCAGTCAAGATAATTCCTAATCAGCATAAGAGCTTTAATCAGATAGATATATTTTAACCATTAATATAAAAGTCTAAGTCAAATGCACTGATTGATTAATTTTGTGTAGTTGTTCCTATCAAGCAATTTGTCATAGTGGAAGCATCGCTGAATATAGATTAAGAAAGATGTGCGTTTGTCAAGACTGTATTTTATCGATGGTGGCTGCAACAGTATTTCCCATCCCTCCCAGGCTCTTCCTCATTGTCACAGTACCATTGCTGCTTTACTGACTTTATCAAACCAAAAGGGAAAAACAAACCAAAACTAAAAAAATATCTAGCAACAATAATACCAAGCCAGCAGAAGTGTTCCAGACACAGCCCTCATTTGGTTTGGCAGCCTCCACTTCTCCCTCTCACAAGGCAGCAGCCACTGTACAAGGTGTGACCCCAGTATCCCCACAGTTTTGTGGAGAGGTCCTAGAGGAGAAAGCCTGACATGGAGAAGAAAAGATACCAAGAAACACTAAGGCAGAAGACAAGTAAAGAAACCATCTTGGAAATTGAATGCTTACCTTCTGCCCCAGCTGAAGCATCATGAGTCAGAAACAAACCACATAAACAAACTCTTCCATTCCACAAAGTGGGGGAGATACAATGGGGAGTCCTCTGAGCAATCCAGTGACTGAAGTTCGGATCTACCTCTAAAATTTGGACACTGTTCCTTGCCTATCTGCCTCTGTACTTGCTGTGTTATTAAAAAAATGAATAGATGCAAGTGTAGAAGAGGCAAGATATTACTACTGCTTCTCAAAAAATGTCTTTGTCTATGGTACTGATTTTTATATGCCCCTTATGTAAGTTTTATCTTCATGATCATTCATTTCATTATAAACATGCATATTTAAGATTAGGTCATTCGATTTCCTTTGAAGACTTTGAGGTAATGTTCAATTTAGGTGAAATGCCTTTTATTAAACACATAAATTATCCTATTATGCTATTCTAATAGTAATCTTTTAAGCAATTACTAGGACTTTTCTTTCCAGATATATTTTAAATTTTATTTCAGTGTGATGCAAATACTTCCCTACATTTTTAAATTATCGAAATGACTTTCCAATCATTTGAACAAATCACAGAATCTTAAAGAATTTCTATGACTCATTGTTTCTTGACTAAAGTAATTTGAATGAGGAAATAAAAAATCAATTCTGCTTCTCTAAATAATAGAAAAGCAAAGGAGAAATCCAAATGGCAGTAAAATTCTATTGACTGCTTTATTTCTATAGAGCAAGCACATTTTAATTTGCTGTCAGCTGACAGACTCAATCTGCAGAATTGATCAATAATGTAGTTCGATCATTCTCAAACTTTATGATATTCTAGTTAATGAAGGAAAGACTTACTTTTCAATAATGATTCCTATGAATAATAATCTTATAATGTCAAACAAAGGGTAAATGTGTATTTCTTCCAATAATAAAATAGAAAACATTGATCAAATAAACTTTCAAAACTGCTATTTCCAACTATGGTTTCTTGAAATGGAATGATCTAATGGAGTTAGTAAAAACTTTGATAGAGACACAGTGTGGTTTCAAGAAAATAGTACTATGATCTACTCTAAGCACATTTGTTTGCCTAGCTGTGTGTCCTTGGCACATAGAGTCTCAGTTTACTTATTTGTAAACTTATAAAATGGAGATACACGTGATTAGAGTTATGAGGGTTAATTAAGAAATGCATGTGAAGTACCTATCATTTTGCTTTAGTATTAACTGGAATTTGTTGCTTCAATATCTCTCTTGGAGGCAGGACAAGACCTCTAGTTGCCTGAGTCACTAACATTAGCCTTGTCATTTCTGCAATCACTGTTCTCAGCCTTATTCCCATTATTTGTTATTGCTCCTGCTGAGTCACAAGCAGACTTTCTCTTCAACAAAAGCTCCTAAAAGTACAGCCTCTTATTGTAGGTTTTATTGTAGTCTCCCCTTTCTAGATCAGCTTTCCATGGGCTTGATAAGTGGCAACTAGGTTCTTGACCCTAACCCATCACTGCTCACCTGCCCATCATCAGACTGCTACCAAGGAACATAGTCTTAGAGGTTAGGGAAACCACGGCTGCTTTCTCTACCGCACCCAACAGAAAAAACATATTTCTTTGAGACTCTAAATTTTAGAGTCCTCTAAATTTTCACAGTCCTCAAATCTATAGCCGCATGGGACCAGGACTCCTACTAACTTACCCCTACTCATTCTGGACCTTCCAGTAGGCCCAATCTCTTTCCTGAGATGCTGAGATGTCTGTTTTGGGGACATTACTTTAAAAGTTGCAAATCACTTGTAGATAATTTTCCACATAATAATATCTCTCTCTCTTATTTATTTATTTATTTATTTATTTATTTACTTTGGACAGAGTCTTGCTTTGTAGTGTAGGCTGTCCTCGATCTCACTATTTAGCACAGGCTGGCTTTGAACTCATGGAGATCCTCCTGCCTTAGCCTCCTGAATGCTAGGATTACAGCCATGTGTCACCATGTCTGGCTAATATCTCTCTCTCTCTTTCTCTCTCTCTCTCTCTCTCTCTCTCTCTCTCTCTCTCTTTCTCTTTCTCTTTCTCTTTCCCCTCCCCAAAGTCCATACTGATGCTGACTCACAGGGAGAGGCTTGGGTCTGGATGTCCTGGTCCCACAGTGGCCCGCGGGTGGCGCTGTTTCCAGCAGGACGGTTCTAGTTCTCCCTCCCCAAAGTCTATGCTGAGGCTGACTCACAGGCAGAGGCTTGGGTCTGGATCTCTTTTTTGTTAATGTGCTGGTCTCTATGAGGTCACCTGCTGCCTCAAGCCAGAGGTCAGATCTGCAGCGAGGCCTAGCTTGAAGTTCTACATGACTAGACAGACTGTATTAGGTATAACATGCATCTTCTTTGATTTGTATTTCTTGGTATAAAATGTTTCTTCTTAGACTTGTATTGCTAATGTGGTTAAACAAACCAGGACAAAAGAAGGGTATGTGTGGCCTAAATTGTTTTCCATTTAATAAAATGTATCTCAGCAAGTAGGCCACACATATTTGCATCTCTAAAAATTAAATCAATAAGTAATCAAACAAAATTCCATTAAGCTATGAAACAGCATAGCTACAAATCTATGTTGTCTTTAATGAATGCATTTAATCATCAAGGGATAAAATGTTCAGAGGAAAGGCTAAATGAGTCCTTGGTTTTTAAATAGATTTAATCTTGCAAATAAAATTTGAATATTCAGCTTCTGCTGTTGAAATAAATTGTAAAAATTGCAATTTACTTTACCAAAATATAGAAGAACAAAACTGTTGTTTTCAGAAATACTGAAATATTATCATTAAACATTTGCTGAGCATTCACAGAATACAATGTACTTTACTAAGAAATTTGAAACCACCGTAGTTTTATTTAGAGGAATTCTTGTCTTCATAAAGCTTAGAAAGGAATAAGGAAGCAGGTCTAGTATTTAAAATTTGGATTTTATGTTTCATATTATCATGCATATCTTTAAGCATCCTAAGTTAAAAGACATAAAATTATGCTTGAGTTCTATGTTATATAACTTAAAATGTCAAAATTAGGGAAACGATAATAAAAAGTCATTTTATGTGGTTCTATTATTGGCCTGGCATTATCCGAAGGGTACTTTTACATGTTAACCCACTGGATACTCACAGTGATCCCCTAAGGAGCACATTGCTATTATTCTTATTTTTCAGGGAAAGTAACTAAGTCACTAAAATGCTAAACAACATAGTGATAGAACCCCCTCTAGCTTCCTTTATCAAATTCCTACTAAAAGGAACTAAGAATAAGAGAGTAACAATGCTATGGTTTCGATCAGTAATGAGCTCCAAAGCTTCCTGTGATCAGAGGCAGGTCTTCTGGAAGGTGATTGGATCTTGGGGGCACTGTAGCTGACTTCTGCTTAGGAAGTGGGGCCTGTTAGAGGCAGGTCACTAGGCTGTGACCTAGAGGTTATGTTTCTCTCTTCTCTTCTCTTCTCTTCTCCCTTCCTGAAGGTGATGATAAAAGTAGCTTTCTTCTGCTAAAACCCTTCTACTATGCTGTCTCTGTGTCCTGCAGCCAGCTGACAAGGGACTGTGAGCCAAAATAAACCTCCTCTCTTGTAAATTGTAGGTGTCCATTGTTGTGTCTCAGCAACAAGAAAGTGACAAAAATGAATGAGTTGTAAAATACAAATATTTTCACATGGTAAAATCGGATTTTTAAATCTCTCAAATATTCCCACACACATGACAAACAAAAGTGGAGCACAGAAAGATGCTAGTTTAAAGAAGACTTGTGAAAATAAAATTTTTCTTATAGCCATTTTTCTGATAAAACACCTACTATAAACCATTATGGACTAATGTATTTATATGAATTAGTTTATGTAACATATTTCTCTAGAAAAGGAATATAGCTCATAACAACAAGATAGGCAGTAAAGACTAGCAGAGGGAAAAGGAATAATTAATGAAACCTGAAGGGACTAATTTCATTGCCTTCACAATTTGATCATAGCTAAGACATGATTCACTTTTAAGTTATCAGAAGATAATTTCATCACATGGAGCAGTTAATGTTGGCTTTCGAGCTGCTTTATAGTGTGTTTAAATTGGTTTTGGCATATGTTCTGATTATTGATACCAACCAAGTATGCAAGTTCTAAAATCTCATGCAATCATTCCACAAACTCTTTTCAGGACCTGTCTTGGTTACTTTTCTCTTGTTGTTGAGACAAACACCTGACACCCAAAATTAGGGAAGAAAAGGTTTATTTAGCTTACAGTTTCTGGGGATTTCAGTCCATAATCAGCTGGCTCCAAGGCAGGGTGGCATGGCACTGGGGCAACATTTCAAGGCAGCAGCCAGAGCAAAAAGGGGAAAACAAGTCTCTTCTCCACCCCTTAAATTGTATACAGGCCACCACCCCCCTTCAGGGTGGGTGTAACACTCACAAAATGTCCTTGCCCTCCTTTGCACAGGATGAGGCTATTTACAAAGTAAGAACCTTGGCTTCCTGCTGAGTCTCTCAGTTAAACTATTAAACTTCTCAAGTTGACACAATGTATCAACCACAGCAGGACCCAGAGATATATGAAGTACTAGGGGCTTGAGATTTAGAAATTCAGATAAAATAGACAAAGATCTTTGCCTTTACCAAACTTAAAGTCTATTGGAGGGAAACATGAGTAAGCAATGTATGATTATATAGTATGTTAGCGGATGAGCAGTGCCATTGATAAATAAAGGGAAACTAGAGGGTGAAGTAAGTGGAGTCCTAGAAAGAGTGATGGTTGCGGGTAAATGTCACTGAAAAGGTGATATTTGAGCTGACATTTGGAGGGGTGGATTTAGGCATACTTAGATATCAGAGGTGGGGCTGGGGGAAGAGTATTGCATGGAAAGGGAATAGTGGTGCCAAAGATCTTGAAAGAGCTGGGGATATAGCTCAGCGTTGTAGGTGCCTAACTACCAAGTGTGAGGTCATGAGTTCAATCCCTGGTACCAAAGATCTTGAGAGAAATTACCTATGCTGTGTGAGGGCAAGAAAGCAGGTCAGAGAGGAAAGAGAGAATGGATATAGTTCGTTGACTTTGATTTTCATGGAAAACTTGCAGCCATGGGAAGTTTTTTGAGCACAATAGTGACATGATCTAAACTACATATATCTTGCTGGTGTTACTTTGGCTGTTGTATTGAGAACAGACTCCAGAGGTGTAAGTAGGGAAGCAAGGAAACTGCTTAAGAGGCTAATACAATAATCCATATAAGAGAAGATGTTGGCCAAAGTTAGGGTGGAGGATGTGGAGATTCTGGTTATTGTACAAAGTGAGGAACCTACAGGTATTCCTGATGGATGGACAAGAATTGTGAGCAAGAAAAATTGACAATGTCTGCAAAACCTTTGGCTTGAAACTGGGAGGATAGAAATTTTGTTACTGAGTGCCTGGAGTAGATTCTAAAGGATATATAGAATCAACTGGTTTGTATGCTGTTGAGAATGATTTATAAACATTGGAAAATGGATACAGAAAGATAAAGAGGGAATGTGATCTACATCTAAGCAGCAGGCAGATCCATGAATGGTTCTATTATGAAAGAAAGAAGCCAGAGTAAATGATGAAGATGCTGATAAAGGCAGAGTACATGGGTAAAGATGTGGTTGCTGGTGGGAATTTACAGAAGGTCTTATCAAACGACTTTTATTTATTTATTTTGGTACCAAGGATTGAACTCACCACCTCACCCTTGCCAGGCAGGCACTTATGCTGCTGAGCTAAATCCCCTGCCCCAAACCACTTCCATTTTGAAGGCTAAGCTTAACAATGATGAAACAAAAAAGAGACAATGGATTTAATCATAGGAGTGATCATAACATTTGACAGTAGAATTTTGGCTTGATAAGACATTGTCTTAATTACTTCTTTTGTCACTGAGATAAATACATGGCACTTACAATTTAAGGAATGAAAAGTTTATTTTGGCTCCTAGTTTATTTTGGCTCATATGGTTTCAGTCCATAGCTGGCTAGCTCCGAAGCAGGGCAGCATGGTACAGGGTAATGGAACAGCACAGGACAGTTGCTGTTCCATAACAGTGGGAAGCAGAGTGAAGGGGGGAGCTGTAAGTGACAAACACTTCCATGCCACATCCCCAGTGGCCCACCTGATGCCACTGTGCTTCGCCCACTGTCACACTGAGCTATAAACTTGTCAGTGGAATAATCCCCTGCTGAGTATCATTTTCTCATGATCTAATTACCTCCTGCCACTCCTTTGAGTCTATGAGGCTTTGGGGGAATATTTAGATATAAACTATAACAGATATAGAGAGAGGATAAAAATGCAGAAGTCATGAGGGAATGTGGCTGCCAAACAAGCAGCCATGTTTCTGCAAGGAATGCAAGAAAAAGAAAAAAAAAAAAAAAGGCCAGATTCAAAGTGTGAGTAGGGTTCCTATTGATTTGCTTCTCAGAGTGAACTTGTAATTGAACTAGGTATGGTAGTAAATTATTTAAAACAGCACTCAGTACATCATTCTTTTCTGCAAAAATTTGTGTTTGCTACTTATTATGGAATCTAGTTATCTCCCCCTAGAAATCTGTGTTGTCTTACAAATTGCTTTGAGAAACACAATGCAATAGAAGTGGTATCTGAGACCTCCAATTCAAACTCAAGACCCTGCAACTTTGCTTTCACTCAGACAGGAACCGGGCACTAGAAAAGGAGGCTTATTCTGCCCAAGAGAGAGACCCTAAAATACTGATTTCCAACAGGAACTTCTGCTATGATAAAAATATTCTTGTTGTGCAGTGTGATAGCCAGTAGCCACATGTGGCTATTGAACGCTTGAAATGCGAATTGTGACTGAGAACCTAAATTACAACCTTTATAAAAATTGGGTTAATCTAATTTTCAATATAAATAGCCACAAGTGGCTAATACTTACCATACTTTCACCCCTGTAAAAAAAAAGACTACATGAAAAAAGGCCACATGTCTGAGGACTGAAGAGTCCCAACTAACTCCCAGTAGCAAGGCACCAGATATGTGAGGCTTCCAGCTCTAGTTGAATCTCTCCAGCCAACACTAAGTGGAAAAGAGATAAGTAGTCCCTGCCCAAGTCCCTGACTTAAAGTCATGAGCAATGACATTATTTTAAGCCATTAAAATGTAGGTAGCTTGTTATACAGCAGTAGGTAGTGAATGTGGACATGCTGACTGCAATAAGCAGGCCAGTAAGAATCTGACTCACATGGCCAAAGGACCTTTCCTAAGTCACACCTAAATGTAAATGTCCATTCAAACTATGATACTATTATCTTATCAAAATGTTGACTGCACCTAGGCCCCAACAAAACAAATTATGATAGTTGAAGTAAAAGTACAAGAAATCAAATTCATTATCACTTGCTAAACAACAGGAGTTTCTTGTCCTCCCTTCTGATCCTTGCTCAAAGACAGATTACCATGATAAGAATGGAAATGTATAATAGGAACTCTGGGCCCCAGTTACCAGATTTGAGTGTCTTTCCTTTTACTTAACAGAACCTGCAAATTCAAATTCCTCCTATTTCCCCTAAGTTTCCCCAAAATTCTACAGCTGGTATTTGTTAGGGATCATAAATTATAAATTGACATAGAATCTGTCTGAGACTAGTGCTCATGATGGCCTGAACCCATGGTATTCTTGCCTGCCTGGTGGATTTACTGGAAGGGTTTCAATGGTGTTCAGATCTTGAGTGATGATTCTGGAGACATCCTGTGCAGAGCTAAGATGAGCGCTTTTGACTCAAGAAAGAAATTCGCTGAGATTAAAACAAAAGTTAATCTCGTCTTTAAAAAAGAAATCTTGTTCTTGGCTCCACACACAGTCCAGCACACAAAGGGAGACACAGCTCACTGGTAACAGGCTCAGAGGGAAGGCAGAGGCAGGCCCTGCACCGCACACACTCCAGCAGCCCTCAGGATGCTTCAACCCCAGGTAACCAGCAAGGGCTGGGAAAAACAGAAGCAGGCCATGCACCAGAGCACCAGTGACCACCAATGGATACCTGTGGCGAGCATTGGCCAGGAAAACCAAACAGTCATGCTCCAGAGAAATTGTAGCCAACATGGGAAGTGCCCAGAAACCGACTACCCGCTTGTTTGGAAAAACCCAGGAAAATGTCAAGATGAAGCAGCAAAAGGCAGTCCTTGGACTCCAACCCAAGCACAGCAAGTCCAAGAGATGAAAACATGGAAGAGATCTGAAGTCACACACCTGAAGTTTCTGCAGTGATGGCAACTGAAGTAAAAGACAACTCCATGAGGCTATAAAAGAAATTAGAACAGAAATACTATCCCAGGTAAAAGAAGAAATGAAAAACATAATAAAAGAATTGCTAAGCTTCTCTAAAGAAGACATAAATAAAAAAATAGAGGAGCAAAGGAAAATGAGGGAAACCATGAATGAACAATGTAAGAGAGATTTAGAATGCATGGAACAGATTCAAAAAGATATACAGGAAATTAAAAACTCCATTGAAAGCTGGCAAAATTACTTGAAAGAAACAGAAGATAGACTTTCAGACCTTGAAAACAGGTGTGCAGCTTATGATTGGGAAAGGAAAGACCTCTTAAAAATAATGAGGAACCAGGAAATAACAATTGAATGACTGCAAAATGATGCAAAGCAAAATAATTTGAGTGATAGGTATCAATGAAGAAGCGGGGGTCAACACAAAAGACATTAAAATTCTATTCACGGAAGTAGTAGCAGAAAACATCCCGAACATGGGAGAAAGATGTGCTATTCAGATAAGTGAGGCATATAGAACTCCAGCTAGCCATAACCAAGGTAAATCTACACCCAGACATATAGTAATCAAGATCCCAGAAATTCAACACAAGAACAGAATATTAAAAACTGTTCGAGAAAAGAAACAGATCACCTATAAAGGAAAGCCCATCAGAATCACAACAGATTTCTCAACAAACCATCAAGTCAAGAAGAGCTTGGAGTGAAATATTGCAAGTCCTGAAAGAAAACAACTTCCAACCCAGACTAATGTACCCTGCAAAACTGTCTTTCAAAATTAATGGAGAAACAAGATACTTCCATGACAAAGAACAACTCAAGGAATTCATGACTGCCAAACCAACCCTACAAACAATACTGAGGACATTTTAGAAAGAGATAAAAAAAGACCATGGTTCCAGGTACAGCAGCAGAAGGGGATCACCAAGTGGGACAGACAATGGAATGGAGGGAAAAAGTACACAGCCAGTGGCAGGAAAATAGCATGGCAGGGATGAGCCAGTGCATGTTGGCCATAACCATTAATGTAGATGGCCTCAATTCACCAATAAAAAGAAACACAGGCAGAGTGAATCAGGAGACAAATCCTTCAATGTGCTTTATCCAACAAACCCATTTAACTCAAAAGGGAATTCATAGATTAAAAGTCAAAGGAGAGAAAACAATGCTCTATGTGACAGGGAACCAGAAAAAAACAGTAGGGGTAGCTTACCCATCAGCTGCAGAATGGAAAGGATAGCTACTCAGCTATAAAGAAAGGTAACCTTGAGACTCCTGTAAGTAAATGAATACAACTTGAAAGCATGCTCATGGGTGAAAGGGTTCCAAGTCACATGGGTGAACATCATATTGTCTCCCTAGTGTAAGAAACTGGGGAAATTGGTGGGATCCAAAATACAAAATAAAAGTTGGGAAGGTGAGAGGGGAGGAGATGTCTACGGGTGGAAGGCAATGGCCCTAGTTAATCTATATTTATGTTTTGAAGTCCTGTATTGTTCTCATGGTTCTGTTTAGCTTGGTTTTATTGTTTAAATATGTTTGATTTTATTATATTTGATGGCATGGTCAGCTATTGCAAAAATAACAAAATGGATTATAGCAGCCATTATTGATTTCCTATTACCTTATTTCAAAACCTTCATTGCTTTACTTGTTTTCTTTTGATTCATTTTACTTTATTTTGCTTTGTTTGATTTTGTTATGTGTGATGGTATAAGCAACTACTTTGAAGATAAGATGCATCATGGTAGCCTCTGTTGTATTACTACAGTCTTGTTTGAAGTCCTGTATTGCTGTCATTGTTTTCTTTTGATTGGTTTTATTCTATTCTGGTTTATTTGATTGCATTATACCTGAGGTAATGGGCAGTTATTTTGAAGATAACAAGAGGCATTATGGTAGTCATTATTGATTTCCTTTTATCTTGTTTTGAAGTCTTATAGTACATTTATTGTTTAGTTTTGATTGACTATTCTATTTTGTGTTGTTTGTTTTTAGTATGCCTGATGATATAAACAGCTACTTTGAAGATAAGAAGATGCATTATGGTAGCCACTGTGGTAGTACAACTGCCTTGTTTTGAAGTCTGTATTGCTTTCATTGTTTTTGTTTTGATTGGTTTTATTCTGTTCTGGTGTGTTTGATTTTTATTGTGCCTGATGGTTTGGGAAGTTATTTTGAAGATAGCAAGGGGTAACATGCTAACCATTGTTGGTTTGTTTTTATTTTGTTTTGAAGTCTTGTATCACATTCTTTGTTTTGTTTTGATTGAATATTCTGTTTTATTTTGTATTTGTTTTATTCTCTTCAAAATAAGAAAATCTTTTTCTTCAAAATCTCTTTCTTTAAATTATCATTTGAAGAAGGCAAAGTACACAGTGCCAGCTAGCAGTATTACCAAAAAATTCAAGGAAATAAATTAAGTACAATCCTTGGTTCCCACAGGCAAGAGTTTTAGATATTGAAAATTGAGACAAGGTGAAAAAACTTTAAAGAGAGCTAATGGCAGAGGAGAAACTTTTTCCTGAAACCTTTTCAGTTTGGAGCTTGGTAAAATCAGTTTTAGATTCTGTAAGTGCTAGTACCCCCAAACTTTCTGTTTTAGAACAGGGCTATTTAAAGATAAAACATTCTAAACCTTGTATGTCTAAATACCAACAGGCTGTTGTTATTTCCCAATGGTGATTAGAAACAATCTTAATCATCAAAATCAGCTTGTCCTTGGACATCAGGCATTTGGTTTCAAACTACTTAAAGACTTAAAACAGAGTGTGATAAATAATGGAGCTCACAGACCCTTCACCATAGATTCAATTGTGGGAGAACATCATCTGCCCGCACATGATGTTAGATACCTTATTCATGTTTGCTTATTCCCTAGTCAATATCTTCATTTCAATATACAGTTACAGGAACCTGGTCCTGTGCCAGGGTAGATAGCAGCTGTGGTCCCACCTGTTTCTGCTACCATGGACACAATTCTGTCTTGGTACAGGGCTCTACCCTGTGTCTCTACCTTCACTGGGAGCCCTGGCTTCTGCCCTTTCACATGTGCGTGGTTGCTACTCTTACATCATTAAATGGCAACAGCGCTGGTGGCTGGCAGTGACACTGTGTGGGTGGGATAGAATGTGTGGCGCTAGGCCACAACACAAATGACCTGTGCTGAGGGGAATGAGGTGGTCAAGCAACTGAGCTGTGCACAGAACAGTGACATTCCCCTCTCTGCTTCCTTCTGCAAGGCCAGGTGTGGTGGCATGTGCCTGTAATCCCAGCTATTAGAGAGGCTGAGCTGGGAGAAATGCTTAAATCTAAACAATGCTTTCTTCTTTAAACATGACTGTTAATGTAAAGGGAAGCAGATACCTGGGGATGCATATTTTCTGAGTAGGTTTAAATAGAGGCTATCACTGCTATAGTGATGACTGGATATAGAATCCAAAATGTCTTGAGGATCTCTTTGTCCTAGGACTGAGATATCTTCTGGACTATTGGCTGACTTTGTCTGTCCCTGTCCCCAGAGGCAGTAGGTCTCTTTTGCAGGCTGGAATTTTAACAAAGTTATATATTAGAAAGTAAGACCTAAACAATATAATTGAAACACTTTTATTTTTCTCTCTCACTCTCTTTCAAAAGGTTAAAAAATAGTCATTAAGGGCCTTTGATTATTGGTTTCATTTTCTGTTTGGCAATACAATTGGAGTCAATCATAACTTTGTCTTTAGAGGCATGCTTTGTGAAAGATTAGATTCACCTTGGGAAAGCTCTTGGATCTTAATTGGCTTTCTACACCTAAGATGGTTAGGATTTAGTTCTTGCACCATACTTGGAGTCACTTTTAGCCCCTTCACCACTCCCTTGCTGCTGAGAAATAACTCAGTTTCCAACAGTGTTTGGTCCAAGACAATTCTCTCCTCCAAAACTGCTGAATTTCGGGTCCAAGCTACCAGAATGTTGAGATTCCCCTCCCTGGGACCCTTCCAGAGTGAAGCTGATCTTTGGTTATCTCTGGGTTTTATTCAAAAATCAATCTAGACTTAATCCTAAACCTCTAGATGTACAAGTTTTAGTCCAAGTTTATCTGCCTCATAGTCCTTAAACAGAACTGGAGATTAACTCCTCTTCCCTCTCCTCTCAAGGATGATGCTGACTGGTTATAATACAGGACAGACTGACTGATTTTTATAGCACAGATAGTTTCACTGATAGAACAAAACATTCTTAGGTAATCTTATGAGATTAATAACAGTTTTAAATGATAACAAATATTAAAAAATAGGCACAGCCCCCATCCCCAGGGGACTACCTCTCATCATGATTTCTCTCCAGAATATCTTGCAGGTTGGCCACTATTTTTGGAGCTTTTTATACCCAAAGGTGGTCTGCTCACCCCCTAGAAATAGTTAAAATTACCTTTAACAGTCTGTTCCATTAGAGAAAACAATTATATATGAGTATCAAAATAGCAGTTTTGGCCATCAGCAGTGACTATCCAACTGCTTTGGCTATCAAAGCAACAATAGTAACCTGTATAATTAGATATTCCACTTAGATAAACCATCAGCCTAGGACCCATTTTAAAACTCTCTTTCCTTTCGTGGGTGTAAAAGGTTTTATTCCTTTTGATTCTTATTACAAGAGATCTCTATTAATTAACCTATAAAAAGTTCTGACTAGTCTATTTACAACTTCAAATTTAAAATTATGTAATCATAGTGAAGTTTGGCCAAATATAGAATGCACACTGATTTTATAAACAAATTGTTTTATGTGTACTTGTTCATCTGTCTAAATAGTTGTTTTACTTGAGCTCAATTTTTTTTTCTTTTTGGATTTTTAAAATATTTGTTCATAATTTATGTTGGCTTGAAGATAAATGTCATCAAAATTAAAGACATGCTTATACCTAAGTTGCCAGCTGGTCAAAATAATGTCAAAATTCATTTTACGAATGTAATGTTTTCTGTGTACAATGACTTGAGAACATTTCACTGGTCAAAATAATGTGCTATTTGTTATAATCTGGTTCTCATAGACATCAAAATTGTTAAGATAGTTATATAGACATCCCTTATTGTGGGGAAGCTGTTGGACAGGACACCCCTTGGTGAATAAAGGAGCAGCTGCCTGGAAAAAATCTTCTTCCATCTTTTATTCATTAAATGGGGCCTAGTAGCTGCCATAGCCTTATAGGAGAAACCCCAATAAATGTTGTTAAGTACAGTATTATGATTTGTTTCCACTGGTCATTGTCAAAAGGTTAAGTTTTCTATAAATAAAACAAGAAGGTTTTCTCATTAAAAGATGCTCTTAGCAGAAAACTAAATTTAAGAACAAAAGTTTTCATATGGCTATGACAATTTATTGTTGCTAAACTCATGGTATATTAAATGTGTTCATGTCTTCCAGATGTATAGGTCTTCTAAAATGTAAAATTGGGATTGTTTATAATGATAAGTTTTTTCTTTTAGATTCAAATATCTGCCTTTCTCTTGAGCTCCAGTTACTTGTAATAAGAAATACATGTCAAACCAACATTAGACCACCTGTCAATTTTTTTTTAAAAAGGCTTCTATGATGTCTTTGTTATACATGTGTTATTACACTTAGAGATGCTTAGGTATTAAATAGTCCAGACAATGTCACTAATTTCTTCAGTGACATTCCATTAAAGGGCATCAAAGTAGGTGAGTTTCTTATGTTTTAGATAGAAATGATTGGCTAAAAAGGCTATTCTATACCAAAATGGAGATTTAAGTGTTTTACAAAAACAGTGTCACCATGATTGTCATGCTAAAATATTATGCATGGATTTTGATCTCAATTTTTCTTTACAATTTGTCACTGTTATCTGTTGCAACTCTACAGGAATTCAACTAAGAAAACAATGGTTGGTAAGAAGTAACAGTCTCCTACCTATACTTTATATTTCAAAAAGCTTGGTATTCTGATAAAGTAATATTTAAGCTCATTGCTCCCACTAAAAAGCTAATGTTACTGAGATTTTCTTCTGGGTGTTGAAAAAATGAGGTTTGGAGACCAAGGTTAGAAAGATAACTGGGTTTAGAGGATAGCCAATATTTTGGTTCCATCCCTCCAAGATCAGTGAGGACCTAGGACATGAGGGAACCCTTTCTGTGACATCCTACAACTCTGGTGAGTTATACAACTTCCTGACCAGAAAGGTTGCTGGGCCCCAGAGGATGGAAACATAGGCAACCGTGTGCCAAAGGAGGGTGACTAGAGAAGAAAGTCTCCCATACTTCCATAGAAAGTAATTGGCTAAACAAAGACTGTGACTCATCCTGACAGCTGACATTAAAAGAACTGAGAAGCACTACACATTAGGTTCCAAGGTAAATCCTGAGGAGACCTAACTGAATTTGATAGATCTCAAGAAGTTAATTTTAATTAATATAGGCCTCAATTTAACTTGGTTCTAAACATCTAACAGAAAGGTATAACCAAAAGATATACTAAACAATGTCATAAGAATAAGCTAGATATAGGAAGGTGCTCCAATCACTAACTCCTTCTGGCAATTTTCAGTTACACCAGTACTTGTCCCTTGTTATAGGTTATTAAGAATAAATTACAATAAAATCTGTAAGAACTCATAACTGCTAAACTACAGTATGACTACCCACATACTCACCTTTCTTTAAAAACATAATTACAAAAGCAAATGGGGGGAATACAGTTACTTCCACATGCAAAATTAGATCTTGGAATCTTTACCTTAAAATTCGTAAACTTGGTTGCAGAAAGTAAATACACTCCATCAGAACTTCATTGGCAAAAGGACAAATCTGACAAGAAGGGCTCAAGTTCTATAGAAGAGCATCAGGAAAGTGAGATGGCCCAGTGCAGTTGATAACATGGGTGGAGGGTATGCTTGTGTGCTAATAGACAATGGAACATTGTTATGGCTTCCCTTCCAGAGTATGTGATCATGGAGAGAGAAACATCCCAGGCCCCATAGTGGAGCCTGTTCTTATCCAGCCCTCCAGTGTGAGCGTTCTTGAGGATGACCTAAATAAAAGCACAACACTGCAAATACTGAGATCCACACAGGCTACAAAACCCATGACATGAGGAAAACTAAGGAAGCAACACAGGAGACTCACATACTAGTGGTGCAACAAGGCCTCTCACAAACTCCTGAGAATATGTTTGTTGCTATGATGGCCATCATAGCCTGTATGCTGTTTCAATGGCTGCAGTAACAAAAATAAAAAGGGGAAAATGTTGTGGATCACAAATTATAAATTGACATAGAATCTGTCTGAGACCCTCCTTACCCTACTTTGCGGGCTGGTTTTAGATTATGGAAATTCCACTTCCTCTTGGTCAATGAGGCTCCCAGGGCAGAATGCAGTCTGCTGAAGACAATACAGAGAAACTAGTACCCAGGTGTTGGGATGAATCTTGTTTCCTTTATGATGTTAGACTTACCCACTGAACCACTACTTCTATCCTGTTCCAGGAAAATACCTTACTCCTTTCCCTGCATGGGCTAAATAAAATGGTGGCTACCTGGAGACACTGGGCCTTTTGTTCCCCAAGAACAACTGGTCATCCCAGATTCCTGCTTGTACCTCTATTTTGTCTCTTGCTCTTTTTTCCTGTCATGTACCATCACACTTGGCAGGAGACTGGGGACTCACTGTAGGCGTCCTTAATAAAGGACACTGTGGAAAGGGTCTTTGATAGGTAATGATGTACCTCTTCTTCATTTATATCCTTCAGCTGTGTCTTTTTCACTGAGGTTCTGGCTCTGTGTCATATAAATTCCTCCAATAGTTCTCATAACGTGGGAATTCTACTACTTGCCTCTGATTTCTTTTTCTTGAATGCTACATTAATCACATTTGCAGGACCAAGGAGAGTTCTTAAATTATTGAAAGGGATCCCTGTACATAAGTGTGAATTTTTTTATGACCGACCATCCTCATTTGGTATTTCTAAATAGCTGACTTCTGTACATCCTCTCCTGCGTTATTTTTGGTAAGCATATATGGTGGGAGGACATATGAGAAATGGTATTGTCATTCAGTTTATCAAGTAAAAATATAAATATAGCACTCTGTATACTTAAACCTTGCCAACATAACCCCTTATATAAAGCTGAATACATGTACTGAGGAAGGGGATTACCAAGAAAAAATTAATTTTGTTCATTCAAAAATTTATATATCCTTCTGCAATAGAATTCATAAAAATGAGTTATTCAATAAATTCAAAGTTTCTTAAAGACTGCTAAGATCTATTACCAATTTTGGACTGCTCTGGAGTTCTGGTTTTCTGGCTCCTTTGCTCATGGGTAAGCAAGTGAGCTTGGCTTCATGCTTCATCTGGCATCACTGACAGGCATTCCTGTTAAGTTTCAGAGCTGTGGTCAAAGAGCTAATATGGCTGCCTATTCAATCAGACAAGAAGTGAAAAATTAGTAACTTTCTAAGGCTCAAGGCCCTTAGGAGAATAGAAAACAAAAACGGGGCCAAATTGAAAGTGTTAGCAATAGAAGTAATAGGAAAAAATCAACAAATTCATAGAGGCAGGAGGATTTTCAGTGATTCAAGAACAGGGAACAGATTGTGTTTTCTTTTCTTTATACTGTACTCCCAAGACTAGTCTGGTGGTAACACTCAGTAGGAGTCCAAATAAATAGTTGTTGATCAAATAAATTAATAAATGAGAAACTCATGGTTGGACCTAAGAACAAATGTGTAGGGAAAAATAATCAAAACTAATCTGTTTTACTCTCTTGCATCAATTCCCTTTGCAAAGGCAGACTTGGGTACTTTTCACATTTAAAATATTATGTCTGATTTTGAGCTGAAAGACTGTGATAGCATTTTGGAGAGTTAGGAGAAAATAGCTTCTTTCAAAATCAAAGAAAGAATGGAGAAGAAGGAGACAGACATTTATTGAAACTATCATTTGCTAAGCACCATCAAATGCATTTTTCAACTGAACTGTCACTTTTTTGTGGGAGGTATAACTATTATCCTAGTTTCACTGATTAAAAAAAAAAACTGGGGCACAGAATGTGTAAGAACCTTACTCACATTTTTATACCTTATACTTCATTCTCTACCATACTAATGACATTCAGACCCAGGCCTCTCTGATTTCAGAGCTTGGTTCTCAACTTCTACTTCAATGCATTCCTGATTTGCCCAACAATAAATATTGGCAGTGTTTGTCAAAAATATGGGTTCCCAAGACATAAATCTAGAAGTTACTAAACAAAAGTTTCAAGAGTGAGGTCTTGGATTTGTTTTTTTTAACATGTATTCTTCAAATGGTTATTTTATTTTTTTAAAGCAAATTTGAGGAACACTGCCTAAAATTGTACATTCATGATATATTTTCACTAAGACAATATTGGTTGGTTCTGCAAAATTGCACTTGTCAAAGGACGCTCAATACAGTAGATGCTTTATTTTAAACAACTGAATATTTTTCTTTGTGAAAAGTTTTAGCAATAAGAGTACTTTTTTTTTGTAAGAGAAATGTGAACCATATTTAAATGGAAGAATATTCTGGAATAGACATGAGGTGAATATTATTTGTAAGAGAAACAAAAAAATGTACTGATTTGTTAAGAGGCTCTTTGAAAAAGAGCTATAAATAGTTTGAATTCCAATTAATGTTTCATAACATAAAAGGGTAGATAATCTCTAAATGGAAAAACATTAAAACTAATTGGATCTTAAAATATGAAAATCCCACAGGGAAGGGCTTTTCTTGATTAAAAAATTTAAATTCATTTTACAGCACACATTTTGGTCAGGGTTAAGGAAGGGTAATTAACTTCCCATCGAAGATCCTCTAATTATTACCAGGGCAAAATCAGGTTAAACATTTAGCCCGGATCTTGGAAGAAATGCAACAATATTTATCAGGTGCAGCAAAAACTAACACTGTAAATACTAAGATGATTTGCTTAATATTTATGTCTAAATTATATTTTTAGAGAGTTCTCAAAGATTTAAGATTTTCATGAATATTATTATAATTTAGATATCATAGGTTAGGCTTACTAACCCTTATAAAGGTCTTTGAAACCACAAAATTTATTAAGTACAAAGTGATGTTACAGTGGAAAAATGGATTTTATAAAAATTATTTAATAATAAAGTTAGCAGTTTTAAAAAATCAATGTTAATTTTATAGACCAAGTAAGAGGACACATTGCTTCAACATTCAATATTTGTTGCTATTTTAAAAACCACAGAATACATAATGTTTTGAAACTTTGTAGATCAACAATGAAAAGAGTATTATCTTTTAAGTTATTTTCTCCGGAAAATATACATATAAATCAACTAAAATATATACAGTGGTTATAGTGTTACAGTTTTTGACTAAACATTTTGTAACTTATATTGTGAATACATAAAATCCTGTATCCCCATCCTATACAATTCTCGGTGATTGGAAAGGGGACAAAGTGCTATTTTAAATGCTTTTTATGACTTATCTTTTGTAAGAGTGGAGGTTGAAATATCAGGCTTCTTTCTTTTCTTCTGTGAGGAAAGGAGATAATTCAGGCTGGTTCCAAATTTAGGGAAAGAACTTTAAATGCCACTGCATCAGACTGTGATGGCTAACCAATCTGTTTAATGACATAAAAGGAAAGCTGCCCTCTCATGAGCCCATGTTAAATCAGACTTCTGATTTGAGGGGAATAACCTCAGCAATCTAGTGGCAGGTCAATTTCCTAACGGTCTTAACATTTAAGTAAACTCTTTCAAAGGCTTCTGTCTAGGGAGATTATAAACAAAGGAATCGGTCAATGTTTGAAGGCAAACTGAATATCAAAAAACTAGAGGAACGTGGAAAAATGAAGGTAATAATGAAAACAAGTCTAGAGAAGTTTAGATCAAAGAATAAAGAGTAGCACTAGACATCTTCAAAGTTTTGCTGAAGAAAATTGGCTTTATGAACACCTGGGAGAGAGAGACAGCATTTATGTTTTAAGAGTTGGGTTTCCAAGCAGGAATTCTGTTTCCACCAGGGCTATACTCTGGAAGGACTTGGCAGCTAAGGTGATTTAGTAAACAATAGCTCACAATGTTAAAACAACATGATACAAAATGATCTTGTTCAGAGTGAAGAACAACTGTAAATATAGTACTAGAATTAAGAGAGGATCCATCGAACACAAAAATTGAAAAATCCCTTTCATGTTACCACTTAAGACTTTCAGGCTTTGGCCCCTTTGCTGGCTCTACTCCATGAGTATCTGGTATGTGAGGTAGGAAGGCTTACATGCTAGAAGCTGACTGGTGTTTTTATGTCTGTTAGCCAGTGAGACAATTGGACAGTTCCTGGCCCTGTACATTTGGCTAGCTTCTGCTGCTGTCATCTGCAGCCCATGGGCATTTTGTCTATTTTTTTTTTAACCCAACCAGTGCCTGGAGGTCTCTCCCAAACTGTGAGTCACCTGAAGACTAGCTGTTACTCTGTTCATTTCAGACAAGGTTGTCTCATCTTCAAGCATACATGGCTGGACGTAACTATAGAAAAGAAACCTCTTCTAACAATCCACTGCCACCCCCAACTCAGTAGTCCTGAGTTCAGAGCCCCACAGGATACCTAAGATGTCTGGAAAGAGACAATAAAAAACGAAAGCTCTGACATTCACATTCTTCTACCTGTTTTATTTCTGACAATAATAAACACAGACAACATATATTTTTCTTATATATGTTTTAATATATTAATAATTATTTTATAGGATTGAAATGCTTTATTACATGTTAATATGGTTATTATGGACCTGCAGAAATGCTGATTTTATTTCTCATAGCAAATGGCAAAAGCCTACATTCCAGTAATAGAGAAATGAAATAAGTTACCCGTATATTTAAGGTAAGATGCTTTGGACATTATCCCCTCTCCACCAAAAAAGTAAGAAAAATATCACTGAAGATATTATGCACTTATTAGAAAAATGAAGGTTGTAAATGCACTAATTCAATTTGCAATCATTATGAATTATTGCCTCTGAAAGGAAACACAGAATTAATTGTTATAATTAAAATTCATGGAAAACAAATAATCACTAAGCACTAAAAACTTAGGTGGATAAGTGACTTTGAATCTATGATTTTGTTTTCAAGAACCAACTATATATACATACAACAATACAGTAAACTATATATGCTCTCCAGAGGTTGGCAATGAACAGTGTAAAGCAATTTAACTCTTGAAAAATGCTTTTAATTAACTTTTCCATATACTAAAAAAAAAAAAATCCTAAAGTTGTATACACCACCTAAATCAATTGTCTCATACACTGAACATAATCAAGATACCAGACATAAAAAGAATTAACATGTATACATATCTAAAGTACAATGTAGTAACATACTAAAATGTAAAATTCTAACATAAATCAGAACAACTTTTGTACACAAGTTGCAAAATGTACAGATAAACCCATTCAGTAACAATTATAACCATAATAAATATATTTTGCTCCCACATGGATTCAACAGAGTATCAGTTTATTGAATGCCTCATTATACAACAGGCATTATGCTGCTGGTTTCCAAAATGATGAAGTTATGACTCTATTCCTAAGAGCTTTCAGTTAAAAGAGGAAGAAAGAAAGGTAAAGAAATATTTATATAATGAAATACTCATTAACAGAGGAATTTTCTTGTCACCTTTGGGACCAACAGGATAACTTGTCAAGCCTATTAGGCCTTTATGGTTGAGGATGCTGTCAAAGTTAAATGAAATGAAAAAATCTGCCTGGCTAATAGTCATTTAATTATGACCTTAAAGTATGAAAATATTATGCTTTCCAACCTGGACTAACAGCAAAGATAAACTTTAAAATTTAGATAGTTATTACCACAGACTGGTCAATATTGATGTTAGCAAGTTGTCCTGTTCTTAATCACCAAGGGTACAATTACTTTAGTTATTTTATTGTATACTCTCTGGAGTCTTTTTTAGAAGTGTTTTTAAAATTATGAAAACTATCCAATAACAAGAGATAGACATTAAAATTTGGCTTTAAAATTCCTCTTCTAGAAAATACACTTGTTATTATGTTGATGAGAGAGAGAGCAGGTAGGAGAAGAAAGAAACAGCAAGACTCTCACCTTGGTGAGATTTATAGGAGCTGGAGGACTAGGTGAGCGAATGAGATTCTGTATTAATTAGTACACTGGGGATGGACACTGAGGCAATATCTACATATGAAACAGATTCTGCAGTATTGTTCAGGCTTGATCCACTTAAGCAACAGAGCTAGACTAGTTCCTCTGAGCCAACTGTAAAAGGACAAAGCATGAATCCAGCCTTTGTAGGAGATGTTAAGGTGCTAAGCCCTTGAACAAGAAGAAAAATGAGGTGTTGTTCTGGAGGAATGAGAGATATGCTACTGTTTGAAACATCTGAATAACTGGCATGAGACAGCAACCTAGGACCAACAGTTGGAAGTAATTACAATGAGGCAGAATTATTTTCAAAATTAGGAAGAACTTTGTAATAGAAACGTTCAAAAATGAAGATAGTGATTCTACTCCTGAACACAATGAATGAGAAACTGAAAAAAAACTGAATGTTCAGGATGCCTCATAATTTAGAGGGGTTTTCTACACTAGGTCAGAAGCTGCATTAGATTCCAACGTCATTTTCAAATCTGAACATGAGTCTATGATTTAGAAGAGTTGTATTTTGATAAATGTGTAATAGCATCATCTCATGATTAAATTCTGTATTTTGATGTTAAATTTGATTAAGCATCAGTCATCAAATATATTTATACACATATTTAAATTTTTAAGATAAAAAGTCTTTCAAATTAAATAATATTTAATTCAAACCAGTATCTCTGGTTATATACATTTTTTAGGGAAATAATAATAATTCAGAGGAAATTTTATATATTGGACTTTATTCACTATAAAAAAAATGCACCTATGGTAAATAGAAGGAAAAATTCCAGTTAGCAACTCACTGTAAATGTCAGCACCATTTATAAACGTTTCCTGAGCAATTAAAGAAAGAGAATTCCTTTCAATGAAAATATTCCTTAAATGATATAGTTTTAAAACTTGGGTCCTATTGAAAAATCTTGAATGTGGAGAACCACTGAAATTAGAATGCCTGAAATGCTAAATAAGTTGGAAGAAGTAATTAGTCATATATAAGAAAACAAGATCAAAATGTGTAAATCCAATTTAATAATCTTTGGTCATGCACTACTGTGTAGGAAATTACTCAGCTAACAATTTCTCACATGTCATTCTAAAGTAGGACTTTATAAAGTGAAACGAAATTGTTTCTCATACTGAACAGCATTCTGTTTTCCTACAAATTCCAGTTCATGGTTTTTCACTGTCCCCCAGAGCTGTCCCCTGGAAGGGACTTTGAAATCTTACACCTCAATTCTAAATATGGAGGAGAACATTTCCTAAAATACTGCATTCCAATTAAACTGAGAATTAAGATCTTGGAGTAGCATATCTTCAACTACATATTTAATCATTATATTATGACATTTATTACTTCAAAATATCAAAAAATAAATAGATGCATCCCTCTGTGCTAGAATCTTATTTTCAAGTGGCATACATTGAGCTAAGCACTGAACATACATTCAATGGCTTCTCTTAGTATCTGGAAGATGTAATCATATTGCAGTATAAGGCTGCTCTCAAGTAATCTAGCTGCCACAGGTAACATGTGATGGGTACTGCTGTGATAAAGACCTCTTTCCTTTGCTATACTAGAACTAGATATTAAGAGAATTTAGTTCATTTTGATTATGCAAATAACATTCACACTACTTAGTCCCAAAGGCTGTAAAATGAACAAAAGGTGTAGCACATTTTAACCCAAGTTTGAAGATTGCTCTAGGAATAGCTATTAATTTTGATCTCATATGTTAAGTTTATATTCATAATCCTATATACCTACTTTGAATTTTAAAAGATATTACAGTATTCAACCATTTTTGAAAGCATAATCCAAGTGTAGTACAGCAAGACAATAATGGAGCTAGAAATATTAAACAGAAAACTTCCATACAACCAATAGCAATCTGGATAATGAGCACAATTGTTTTATCTCGTACACTGTAACACTGGCTGAAGAACATAACTAAAGCAAACACGTTTAAAAAAAAGTCAAAGGGAAGAAGTCATAAAAGGATGTTATTTTCTTTTACCTAAACTTAAGAGACAAGAAAAATAGCTCCTTCTGGAGGAATGAGAATAGATGAGGAATCACAGAGATTTGCATGGTAGAAATGAAGAATAAAGAGTAAGGCCAGGATGATGGTCAGGATGATGGAAAAACTACAGGGTATAACCAGTTTAGTCACTGACCCTGTGTGGTACAGTTTCTAGAGGATTCTGAAGACAGAACCATTTTCCAATAAAAATTCTACAAGGGGATATACAATTAGAGAAATCAGTTAGTGGAACCAAGCCTAGTACCAATTTCTATTGTGATGAGAAAAAACAAACTTTAAAAAAAAGAAGAGTACGATAAGACAGTGTTATTTTCCTCCCTGGGATAGATGGAGAACACAAAGGTATAGATATAAAGGGATGGCAATGATTAAAAAGATAAAAATAATTTAAAAAATAACTCACAGCAATTGTAACAACTACAGTAGAAAATTTGTACAGTAAGTCCCTGACTTATGAACATTCAAGTTGCAATCTTTCACATATACTAAGAGACCTAGTGTTATGAACATTCACAAATGCGAATAAATCTCGGAAGTAGCCCACGTGTCTGCCGGCCATTGTCATAGTTGTGCTACTGTGTACATTTTATGATATAGTAAAACAGTGTTCCATCAGAATGCTCAATCAGAGCCCAGGATGTCCAGAAGCAAGAGGAAAAGCAACGGTAATGTGGAGGAAACTACTAGGAAGCACAAAGCAATACATATTTTATATTCGTATCAAAGATAAGACTCACTTCGTTGGACTTACAAATGAATCCAACTTATGAATATTCTCCTGGAATGGAACTCGTTCATAAATTGGGGCCTTACTGTACTAGAAAAGGTATTAAATCAAATGCAGAGGGAGCCACCTAGGTGTTGACAAGGATATTTTTAGAAACATTACCATAAATGAATGGTCAAAGATACACATGATGGAAATCAAGATGATATGATAGTGAAACAGTATCGGTAAGGGATTCAATTTTGCTTTAGTTTCTTCTTTCTGGAAGAAATGAACAATTGCTAGTCAGTGATTATAATATTTAAACATACCCTATTCATATATGCTTAATTAACAGTTCAGTAAGTCCACATAAAGGTCACCCATTCTTAAAAGTCTTTCTTAATTTGTTCTGAAAGGCACATATACATACAGAGAAACCTCCACTAGATTTTTTTTCTTAAACATACACAAAGGAAAGAGCAGTCCACTAAACATGTGCTTACATGGGAAGGCCACCAATTCTATAGAGTACTTTTTACATAGCTGTCATCTAATTAGAGATAGTCCCTGATTTTGGAACCGCAAAAAAAAAATTAATATCTTTTCAATTTTGAAAAATATATTTAAACTTATGTTTGCAAAAATTTCTATGGTAAAATAAAAGGACCTTCATTTAGGTGTATTTCCATTTTACATTTACTGTAGACTAACATTTATTACAGAGTAAACTACATTTGGTTCCAGAAACTACAGTCTACACATTACCTGAGATCTAAATTAGGGATCTTAAAACCTAAAATCCCTGCATCTTTTAAACTGTTTAAAGAAACACACCCTTTTGTGAGGCAGATCTAGGTGAAAACAAGGATGACTGATGCCCTTCATCGTGGAAGGTAAAGACTAAACATCTCAGTAGATGCAGGTTATGAACACTACTACCGATACCAAAAGACTAATCATACTTTAAATTTATAAAATAATTCACTATGAGTAATTTACTAAAGTAGTAAAGCCACACGATGCTTTATAGCTGCTATATATTATGAAAGAAAAATGATATGGTATAAATTAAATGTGGAAATTTCTTACTGTACCTCAGATTTTGGTAAAGTTCAAGAGAAATGGAACAATGATGACCACTTATGTGGAGACCACAATGTCTACATCCTCAATGTCACTGGAACCTGGCGATGATATGGGAAAAGTATTTTAAGACTATCTCCAAATCCAAGAATATCATCCAATGGGTTATATGTTAAGATAAACTCAGAGAGGTGTAATTTAAACCTACAAAGTACATGGGCAATGTTAATCTACTAAAAGTGAACCAAAATATAAGGAGATATGGTACTAATGAACACTGATACCAAGTGACACTGAAAACTGACAGAATAATTTTTAAAGATTAAAGATTTAAGTAACTACTGATGGCATAACATTGTACAATATGAAGAGCTGAAGCATACAGAAAGCTAAAATTTGGTTAGTTCATGGTTTAGAAAAATGGAGAAATATACTTCTGCTCAAAATAATGGTAAGAGATAACGTAATAGTAAGAGTATTTAAAAGAAGTTGATCAATGTTCAGAAAGGCTTGGAATTCAAAAATTCTTACAACTTTAGTATCAAGATAAGATTCATACATTCAACTTTCATGTTACATAATAAAGCATGTACAATTCATTTTTAGTGCCTCAGAGATTTCCCTGTATATTATAGTCTAAATCTGTGAACTTCGAACCTTTTTTTTTTTGAGTTTTTCATAAAGGACTTAACATAGTGAAAATACTAAGTATTCTGGATATTCCAAGATTAATTATGTTCAATATAATTTTAGGTTTATATTTTAAGTTTCTGGGAAGTGTTATTCGTAGCATACATACATAATAATTCTATAACAGCAGGAGCATTTTATTAAGATATAAAGAGCTTTTTATCAATCATTATGGTAAACACATTTATTGCAGGTTACAGGAACTGGAATAGTTTCAGAATCTCCAAGCATATACTATTAGAAATGATTAGAAAACCATGGGTCCCTATATTTATTGAACTGAATAACCTGGCAGTAAAATTCAGTTAAGGCTCTGGGCATTGGAGAAACTTCTTCCCACTCTGACCTGCTACTGTGGTAGACCTGCACTTCATCAGTGATTTCATCAGGTGCATAATCACCACCTAAGATATAAATCTTATCTTCAATTCCAATTGCACCTGCATTAAAGCCTGCACATTCAAAAGATCCTTCACCCTTCCAAACACAAGTATCTGGACAAAAACTATATACCTTATAGGTGGAAAGGTCACATATATATAGTGTGCAGTTTACTGGGACAGCTTTAATTAGTGTAGCATGAAAAAATTGCCCGAACTCTGCTACTAGTTCAGACCACTGATCAGTTATAGCATTATATTTAAAGAAGCAATCAAGTGATGGGTTAAAGGCATCTGTAACCTCTACTTCTGATCCAAGAACATAAATTACACTTTGGCATGCACTTGCTTCTGGATAATATATGCCCCTAGGTAGAGGGCTAACAGATACCCATTCTTTGGAAAGAGGGTTATAAGATTCAACATCTAAGAGACTTCTAATGTCCTGAGATCCTCTGGTCTTTCCACCTATGACAAATAATTTATTGAGAGCCATAACTGATGTATGCATTGTTCTTGGTGTTTTCATAGTTGATACCAAGAAGAAATCATTTTTGACTGGACAGTAGCACCAGGTTTGATCAGTGGCATCATGGTAAGTCTCAGCAATATGAAGTCGAACCTTTCTACAACACTTTCCTTTGCAACCACCTGTCAGGAATATTTTTTCTCCATAAGAAGACAGACTAGACCCTGGCAAATCAATCAGGTGTGACTGTGGTAGTATTTTCCATGAGTCAGTATTAATGTTATAGCAAAACGTATACTGATTTTCTCCATTTTCCTCAGTTTTATGAATGAATATGTATTTTTCAGTTGTGGATGGTCGAGCATCTGGGAAAAGTCCGCTAGAACCTTGTACACGCTTAATTGCATCCACGATTATATCAAAACAATTTGTGCTTTTCAGTAAACACTCTTCACTCAGCAGACAGTCTTGAAGTGTATCTTCAGATATCTGATGTAATCTTACTTTTGTAAGCAAATGTGGCAAATACTTTTGCCTTGATTCTAAGTTATGTTTAGTCCAACTAAGGACAACCTTCAGTACCGTTTCTTCTTCAGGAACATTTAATTTATCTGATTCCAGACATTTTTGTAATACTGCAAAATTTATCTCTAAGAAATCACTAGATTTAAATAATAAAGAAAAGTGATGCTGTACAAAGTACAATGCATGATCAAACAAACGAGTACAGCCATAGCTATCTGAAATACATAATAAATGTAAACAATTGACAAGATTAATGCTTTTTATTAAAAAGTCACTGCAAGCTTTGGATAGGAAGGAAACTTGAAGAAATGATGACAACTGGAAGAACATTTCCACATTATCATCTGTTATTTTTGTTTTTCCAGTATAGGCATAATCAAGAAAAGCTTTTACTGCTTTGGAGGACAAATTAGTAATGGTAACACTTCCATCATCTCTTTCTTTCATGTTAACTTCAAACATAGCCCTGAAAAAATAAAGAACACAAAAGAAAAAATAAACAGGAATATTTTATTCCATGACTATATATAATATTACCTTTATATTGTTTTCCTTTGCTCTAAAATTGATTTAAAACATACTTATAAAATCATATTTTAATAACAGCCTAAGAAACTTTAATATATGAAATAATTACGTACCACATTATTCATTTGCCCACAAGCATATTATATAACTCCTATATTCAGAATATATACCATATAGCAGAAACAGCAACTCATCCAAAAATAACTATGAAATGTTTAAATTTTATACACTGATTTGTTCTTACATATTATTCCTAAAATTGGCAAAATTTTTCAAATTACAGTATTTATTTACAGGTTATTTAATATCAACTGTGTTCATAATAACTAAGCTTACTTAAAACACAATTCTTTAGAGATTAGGATTTTAAATTTTTCTCAAAATAACTTCCAGTTTGGCATTAATAAAGTATAAAACAAGGGATTTGTGAGGTGCTAGTGAATTTAAGTGGAGAAAGTCACTAAATAAGACATGTATCTAAAAAACATATTTTATACATCATTTTAGAGAAAAGGGAATGTGATTCCATACAACTAAGTATGAAATATCTGGTAGAGTACCAGTGTACCAAACAAGTTTCTGTGTTAACAGCCCCTGAAATGTGCAAATGAGTGCCTGAATTTGAATAATCAGAGATGCCAGAAAGTTCTTCACTGTTAAAGTCTGTTTTTCTTCACATGGCAAAGTTGATAGAATCTAAGAATTTGTGAATTTCTTTGGCTTATTGTAGGTAAAAATGTAAGATAATTTGGAGATAGATGGGCAGTGAATAAAATATATTTTACCACTTGTTCTGGTTTAATAATGATTTATATTTGTTTTGGTGTTGTTCAAAATACCTTTGGAAGAGGTGTCCTTAAGTGTTCAACTACTACATGGAAAAGTCAATTTACTTAGTTGAGTCTGCTCCAGAGGGCAACTAAAACTACTGAAGAAGCGGAATGGCCAACTAAAAAATAAGAGGGACCTTTCAAATAAGGAATACCTCTAAGAAAAGGAAGGATGATAAAAAGCCACACTATCAGGTTATTTAATATTTGTAACATTAAGTCAAATGAATATAGTGATGAAATATACGCATGTTGCATATTATGTACAAGTTTTCAATGATATTTATCAACTTAGAAGTGTTAAGTTGTGATGATAATTGTGTTAGTTTATTAAAATATCTAAAGTGATCTTATGTTAAGAGCATGACATGCAGAGCCAGTGGCCAAGGTATCCAGCTGCCCCACTTGTTAGCTGGGTAACCCTGGGGAGGTGACATACTCACTTCAAATTACTCATCTGAAAACGGTGATACTGAATTAACCCTATCTCACTGGGTTATTGTAAGAAATGACTGAGTTTAATGCAAAGTATTAGCCATTAGTGTATTATTATTTTAAGAAAGCAAATTTTTTCTGTCAGCCATTATATATTTTAATTTATCATCAACTTACACATTTTCTTTCAAAACACACACACAAGATCATATTTGTATATGTTGTAATGCTCATCTTTCAAGTATCCAGCTAAGATTTACCTCAAATTTACCATGTTGCCATAAAGTGGTTACTACAAAATATGTGGTATTCCTGAAAACTTATCCCTATGACTTTACAACTTAATTGTAACTTTCATTGTCCAAAAACAGTGTAAGGTTATTTATCATTCACTGTGTAGTTTTCAGACATTGTTACATTTTCCTAATATGCTAGTGAGTGCATTTGATCATAATACAAATATTATCATCTAATTGTAACTTTATTTTTCAAAAGTGTATATGATCTATTTGTACACATTTTATGTGAACTTTGTACTTATTTATTTTGTTTTTTTGTTTTTTTGGCGGCACCGGGGATTGAACTCATGACCTTGCACTTGCCAGGCAGGCTCTTAGGCCATTGAGCTAGATTCCTGGCCCTTTGTACTTATTTAATAAAATGTAAAATGTTTGTTTTTTGTATTATTTAAAAGTGGTAGAAAATGTAAAAACTATATTGTTTTCTTTCTTTGTCATAAAGGGCATTGAATTTGAGATCTTCACACTGAGCTATAGTCCCAGCTACCCCCACCCTACCTCTGCTTTTTCTTTTTTAATTTTAAGGCAGGGGTCTTGCTAAATTGCTAAGTTTTCCAGGTTGGGCTTGAACTTGTGATTCCTCCTGCCTCAGCCTTATTGTTCTGTTTTAGTAATAATCTTAAAAATGAAACACAGAACCATAAAAAACTAGGCATAAACTTATCAAAGTACTAAGGACAAAAACATTTACTTAAAAAATAATTTCAACTAGTAGAGTAGAGGACTGCAAATTCAAATGCTTACATATTTTATTGGCATGAAAACATTTTAAGGAAATCAACCTATATGTTCATACTAGATTATTTCCACTTGTTGCTAGTTCGGAAGTAATAATAGCCATCTCGGCTAACGTTAATTGAATGCAGTAAGCACTGTGCTTATCATAGTTTATAAACAACCCTATCAGGTCATGTTTTTATTGCCCTAAGGTTTTACAAATGAGGAACCTTAGGCCTAAAGAGGTTAAGTAATTTACTGACGTTCATATGTGCAACAAGTGGCAGATCTGGGATTTAGATATATGGAATATATATTAAGAGACTAAGGACTTAACCCTCATAGAGATTTTCCTGTCACCAAGAGGCAGTATTACAGGGAGCAGAATAATGTTAATAAGAAAATGTTAATAATAATGTTAATAAGAAAAAATAAACTAAATGAGTGGAAGGAAGACACTGGTTACTAAGAGTAATGCAGTACAGTATAACATTTAGGTTCATATTAGAATTCAAAGAACAACTCAGATTGCCTGAGAGAAGAAATACAAAGAACAGATGAACACTTATAGGCTAGTCAGGCAAACAGCTAGTTTCAAACTGTTGTAGCCTCTCTGCCCTCAGTAAACTGGGCAGCTCTGAGTCACTGCTCCCATATTCAAAGCAAAAAACCCTACAGAGACAGAGGTTTAACAAGTAGTAGTAACATCAAAAAATGTTTGCTGAACAAAATCAGCTTATAAGATATACTCTAAAGACAATATGAGTAAGATCTAATTAGATGATCATTGAAAAACAGGAGTTAAACTAAGGATTAAAATGGCATAAATTACATTGCTTATAATATTGTCTTATGTTTTTACTAAGTTTGTTTATGGAGATTTAAACCCTACATATTTTGCCTACAAAATTGAACATAATGCAAAATTAGAATCAAAGATTATTGCACTATCACTGGGCGGGCTGAAGACCAGGGTGCCACCAAGACAGAGTTGCCTGTCTGTTGACCAAGAGTCCACACAGGACAGTCTTATTTTGAAACAATTACCAGAGAGTTTAGGTAATGTGTCAACCCTTAATCTTGTAGAATCAGAAACCTGCTGTCATCATAAGTTCTTACGGTGTCATGACTCGGACATTTCCTGTTGGATTACTATATGGGTAAACAAATATTTAGAAGGTTGCTTACAATCAGAACAATTCGGTTATTTTAGAGAAATCTTTTTTAGTTAAGAAGTACTTTTCCCTATTACAGCAATATTTGCCAAAGAGAGGAAAAATTTTTAAGTCCTCTGACTTCAAAGAGTCCCTCCTTCTGGATAATACATGAATCCAATTCAGAACTTAAATTTATTTTTCTCTCAGACTCACTTTACCTGAATTTTGCTTTCGGTTGTTTAACTTGTTATTTATTTTGTAATATGATATAGTATAGGGATCTCCCAAAGCTGATCCCAGATTAAATGAAGTTTTCTTTCTCTCAGAACATTTCATGGGGCTAATGTTCCATATAACTTTGGGAAATGCTGGCTTGGGAAGACCCACACTTTCAAAAAGGTAGTCGTCAATTCTCTGACTCAAAAATCACTAATTAATTCAGTTTTTCTTTAAGAATTAAAAATTACTATCACATGCTCCTGTGGAGGAAAAATTGAATGTAGTTATATAAAATATGTCAATTATCCATATATCATAAAATCTGAGGCACACACAATGTAAAGTACCTGAAAAAGTCACTGCATGCTGCTAACACACAACGATGACATGGGATTATTTCATCTTTTATGATTATTTTGAAATCATAAAAGACATTTTGTTCTCTAAAATTCTGCAATACACTTAAGATTTTTTGTCCATGATCTTCTGACACAAGGAAGTTGCTTTTCTTCTCAGATGGAATTCCATTATAAGAGCTTCGATCGTTGAAATTGTATGAATTATCCATAGCAAATTCCATCTGTTCTTAGAACTAGAATGAAAAAAAAAAATCACTGATGTAGTAGAGACCTAATGAAAATTTCAGACAACAAAATTTGCCCCCTTCTGTCAATCATACAAAACTGCTCACTGACGTCAAAAAAAAAACACAAAGAAATTTCTGCTTTATTTTTCTACTAAAAAAAAAAGCCTACATAAACACACACAGATACACACATACTACAAGCATATAAAGACAAAAAAAAAAGTGGAGAGAAGAAAGCTGAATGGCAAAGCTGAATGGCTAGTGAAACTGGGACCTGAGAAATAACATGGTGGTGAGCTCCTTGAGTGTTCTTTTGGACTAATATATTCCAGATACTGAAGAAGCTGGCAACCCTGAAACACCATCGGGTATTGATATAATGAGCCTCAAGTAAAACTTATTCTCTTTAGTCACAAGGACAGAAAAGGAGCAAACTAGCTAGACAGAAAAGTTTCAGACACTAACCCCAGCTAAACAGCACAATACCATTTTTTGGCTTTATATTGACCACACCTGCAAAGGAACAATGAAGAATGTAGAATTCTACCCATAATAGGCTATAATGACAAGCTTCAATTATCACCCTCCTATCTCTTTACTAGGATAGTGTCAGAGAAAGCTGAAAAACTACCAAAAATGTATGCAGAGATTATACTCACAGTTACCATAATTAACTCAAAATGGAATTCTTAAAAAAATAGGATTCAAGTAGCCCACGGTAAAGCAGAGAAAACAAAAATAAAAACAATGAATAGAAAACAAAAGACAAATGGTAGGCTTAAACACTCAAATAATTGCACTAAAAGTGGTCTATATACATCAGTTACAAGATAGAGATTACCAGAGTAGATATTGAAAACTGACCCAACTTTAGGCTTTGTTATAAGTAACTCACTACCAATATAGTAAGTAGGTTGAAAGTAAAAGGATAGAAGAGGTATTCTATGGAAACATTAATTAAATGAAAACATACATGCAATATTAATATAAGAGAAAGCAGATATCAGCAAGAAAAATTCATGAATACAAATAATAGTAACCCACCAAAAAAACCTATATGCACCAAAAAAGAGCTTTAAAAATGTGAAGCAAAACCTGATACAGCCGAAAAGCAAAATACACAAATTCACTATTATTGCTGATACCTTCAATACTCCATTCTTCAAAATTAAGTGAACTAGACAAAAAAAACATTAAAGACATAGAAGAATTCAACAATTCCTTCAATCTTCACCTAACAACATGACATGTATTCCTTTTTAGTGCTTACAGACTTTATAACCAGCTCGAACATATCTTGCTCCACAAAACAAACTTCACATGAATCAAAACAACTGAAATTACACATATTTTCTGAACATAACGGAGTCAAACTAGAAATTAGTAACAACAATAATAAAACCTATGAAAATATACAGCTATTTGAAAGTTAAATATACTGCTAAGTGATCACAGGCCAGTCTCAAGATCAGTTATAAAATAAATTGAACTGAAAGTAAAACATCGAAGTATATGAGATGTCACTAGTGTGAGAAACTGAAAGTAACAACATATATGTATGTGTATGTATACATATATATGTATATAAAAATAGTTAAGATACTTATACTACTGATTTCTCTGAGTTCAATGAAGAGAAAGATTTGTGCTGATATTGTTCGGACAACTGTAAGCAGATGTCTTATACTCTGGGTGAATGATTTGGAGATGACAATGTGCAATGTATGAACCATTGTTGCCCCTTGATTGAGATGTTTGGAAATTCTGTTTTAGTTTGTTTTCTTCTTCTTTTTTCCTTGAAATAAAATGGATTTGAAAAAAAAAAAAACCAAAAAAGCAAAATATATGACATGCAGCTAAAATAGTACTGAAAGGAAAATTTATAGCACTAAGTATTTACATTACCAAAACTTGACATGAAATATATAATTTGAACAGCCCTTTAATTACTAAGGAAGTTCAATATATCAAAAGTTCAAAGAAGAATAAATACCAATTTTACAAAAATTCTTCCAGAAAATAAGAAGGTGATACTTTCCAACTAATTTTATGAAATCAAGTATTACTGTGGTGCTCAAAGAGAATATCAAAAGAAATACACACACACACACACACACACACACGCATACTTCATAACCACAGAAAAATATTTCTTACAAATATAAGTATAAAAATTAAAAATAAAATATTAGCAAAAAGAATGTACCAAAACCTAATAAAATTATGACCAAGTAAATTTATTCAGGGATGTAAGATTAATTCAATATCTGAGTATCAATTAATTTATGCCATCATTGCTGAAGAAGAAAAACTACATGATTGTATCAATTCATTAAAAAAGCACTTAAGAAAAATCAAATACCTAGTCATTAGAAAAATTCCTAGCAAATAAGAAATAGAAGTGAAAATCTCCCCCTCTCAAACTTCATAGGGAATATATACAAAAAAACCACTACATGACTAAAACACTAAATGGTAAAAGATTAAATGCCTTTTCCCTAAAATGAAGCAAACAACAAGGACATTCACTCTCAATACTATGATTCACCATAGTACTGAAAACTCTAACCAACACACTAAAGTAAGAAAATTCAATAAAAGGCATAGGCAATGGTAAGGAAAAACCAAAACTGTCTCTATTTGCAGATGCTAAGAAGTCCACCTAGAAAATCTCAAGGAATTCTCATTAAAAAACCCTCAAAATTAATAAGTAATCAGATACACACAGAAAGTAAGATTAACACACAAAACCTAACTGTATTTTTATATATTAATAATGAACACTCGAAACCAAAATTAAAAATGCCTGGGAAAGAAATGTTTAGATTCAAATATAGCAAAGCACATACAGGATTTGTACACTGAGAAGTACAAAATCCTAGCAAAAGCAGATTGAAATAAAGGGAGAGACACGGTCCCATGGTGGAGACCACTCATGATCTCATAATGAAGACCTCAAAGCTGGTGTGGTGGTACTATACATGCCGATAATACCAGCACTCTTGGAGGCTGGGGCAGGAGGACAGCAAGTTTGAGCCCAGTTTAGGTAACTTAGTGAGATCCTGTCCAAAAAAAAGGACTCAGGATGCAGCTCAGTGCAAAGGCCCTGGGTTCAATCCCTAGCACTACAGAGAGGAAATGATGTCAGTTCCCCCAAATAATAAGCAGATTTAACACAATTATTATCAAAATTCCAGCAAGATGTTTTGCACATATGGTTTAGATTATAAAATTTATACAGAAGGGTAAGGAAACTACAATATCTAATACAACTTGGAAAAAGAGTAATAGTAAGGCAATAACCATGCTACTTAATTTCAAGACTATTATTTACACATCACCAAGACTGTGTGATATTGGTGAAAGGACAAACACATGAACCAGTAGCATAGAATACAGAAGTGAGAAACAGTTCCCCACGTACACATTCATTTTTGAGAAAGATGCACAAACAATTCAATGAAGGAAAAATAATATTTCCAAAAAATTGTGCTGAAGCAAATGGACAACAACCCCCTCTCCAATGAGAAATGAAAAAAAGAGTCTGAACATAAACATTGTACTTCATAGAAAACTTAACTCAAAATAAGTCACATGTTTAAGTGAAAAATATAAAAACATTAACTTTTAGAAGAAAATACAGGCAAAAATTTTTGTGACTAAGGATTAACCAATGAGCTCTTAGACATGACATCAATCTATAAAACACAAATGCATTAACAGATTGGAATTCTTCAAAAGTAAGATTTTTGTGTGAAAAACTCTTTTAAGAGGATAAACAAATAAGCTATGAGCTAAGAGAAAATATCTGCAAATCAAATCTGTTAAAATAGAACATAAGAACTCTCAAAACTCACCAGTAATTAACTAAACTAACCAAATAAAAAAATTAGACATAGGGCATCAAGAGATATTTTTCTTGTTTGGCTGGTTTTTTTCTTTTTTTGAAGAGATATTTCATCAAAGAGAATATACAGATGATAAATAAACACATACAATTACTTTACTACCCAACAACTACACTTGTGGGCAATTATCCCAGGGAACTAAAAACTTATACAGGCACAAAAACTTGTACATGCTGTTCTATAAAAGCTTCATTTGTACAGGAAAAATTGGAAACAATTACAATGTTTCACAACAGGTGAATGAATAAACAATCTTTAGAACATACATACAACTCACCATTAAAAACTGAACAAATATTGATACGCAGAACATCTTAAATGGATTTCAAGGGCATTATGGTAAGTGAAAAGCTAATCTCAAAAGATCACACAATGTTTGTATCACTCTTGAAGCAAAATTAGAGATGTGGAAAACAAATGGTTGCTTGCCAGGGGATGGTAGCAAGTGGAGGAGGAAAATAGTGAGTTTGAAGAAGCTATTTGTAGTGCCCTACAGTAATCTATCTCTTGATTGTGGAAACTATACATATGAGAATATCACACATTGTGCCAATGTAAAATCTTTATTTTGATTTTGTACTACGATTATGGAATTTCTATGTTATAATTAGATAATTTTATAATGATTAATCACATAACATAGTCACTGGGGAAAACTCGGTGAAGGATACATGAACACTCTATATCTATGGGTAATTATTTTAAAATAAAATTTAAATGATAAAATATCAATTCAATTCAGAAACTACTTTGACATTCTAGTTTTATTCTAAGTGTTCATTTAAGAAATGCAAAGAAAATATCACACTATTTTGGGTGTGAAGTGGTTTCTCAGTATTTTTAAAATACTGGCATAGGCATTGAGAATATGTTTAAAAAAAATCCAACCCTGCTGGGCGTGGTGGCTCACACCTGTAATCCCAGCAGGTGGATCATTGTGAGTTAGAGACCAGCCTGGGTTACAAAGTGAGCTCAAGGCCAGCCTGAATGGCATAGTGAGACCCTGTCTCAAACACAGGGCTGGGGATCTAGCTCAGCGGTCTAAACACCTGCCTGGCAAGCGCAAGGTCGTGAGTTCAATCCCCGATGCCGCAAAAAAAAAAAAAAATCCAACCCAAACACTTTTTAATCAATTTCATTATCATTAAAAACACACATGTAATTTAAATCTTGTATTAGAGTCAGTTATTGAGGATCATGGTTCATAAATAAGAATTGAACCTAATCATATAAACATAAAGTAACTGTTAATTTTCATAAACAGAAACTTTACTAGAAAATTTCAAGTACAGAAACAAAATGTTTTGAAGTCATGTATATTCACTTTTATAAAACTGTTAAAAATACACAAAGGTATATATATTCTACATAGAATGACAAATCCAAGAAGCTAAAAATTTCCATTTCTGAAATTTGGTTAGCATAAATCTCTACCTGCATAAATGTATTTTGCAAATAACAAAAACCATGGGACTTGAAGCCACAGGAAGAGCATCTGAAATAGTCCATCACTTACTAATGTCTGCCACTTAGCTCTGTGAAGCTCTGGTTTCCTTATCTGCAAAGTAGGTAAACTAATCATACTGGCATGGTATGATACTTAAATGATGTCAAAATATTGAATTAATACTGTCAAATGGCATATAAATATTAATGATAACAATCAATAACATTATGAACTGTGAAAGAATTAACTGGCAAAATATTTGTAAGATAATTTTTCTTGAACTATCTTCAAAGTCAATAATGATATTTTACTTTTCTAAAGCAAATTTTTTCACATGTATATCTGAAGTGGACAGGTGTCTTACCATCATTTTAGTTGGATTAACATGACATATTTATCATTATCTTGGAAGAAAACCTTGGTGGAGATAGTAACAGACATTTGTATAAAAATGGTGAATAATAGTTTAAAAGAGAATGACACTATTGAATAAAACATGGACATAGAGACTGTTTTGAAAGTGTGTAAAAAAGCCTTTAAATGTTAAGACATTTTAGGAGTATCTTAATTAATTTTGCTTTTATTTTTCTTTTTATGCATGCACAAGCATATTCTTTGAGTCTTTGAGGAACTGTTAAAACTTCTAAGTGATAAAACGTTTGCCATAGTAAAGTTGGATGTTTCCCAATTAGTTGATAAAATAATAATGTATTTTACCAGGTTGCATCTCATTTTCAATGAGTCACCTTCCTGATCAAAATACTGAATTAACTTTCAAAACTATTATTTTATTCTTTCTTTGAATGTCTACTATTAAAATTTGATTTAAATAATGGAATTATTAAAAGTACAAGAATCAAACCTAAGAACCAGGTCTTTGAAGTAAATTACTGTCAGAAAAGATGCTCCTTGACAGAAGTCGAATACTAAACTAGCTGTGCTCTTACTGTTTTAGGCTTCGATTTCAGTGAGTCTTCCGGTGACATTAATTTGATCACTGATGTTTCACTATGACACATAATTCTGGTTTTAGCTTATTATTACTTCATTACAAATATTAACTACATAAAAGACACTGAATTAGGAACTAGAGATATTTTGGAAAATATGGCAAACGGTTTCTGCATTTGTGGTGTTCACTATCTACCTAACGAGGAAGACTGACAATAAATTACATTAATTAATAATTATAAGCTATTATGCATACTGTGAAGAGGCACAGTATAGGAAATGGAAATAAAAGGGAACATTGTGGGGGGGGCAATCTACTTCAAAAAAATGGTTAATGGTTCACATTTATACAGAGGTTACTCTGTGCCAGGCTCTATACTACATGCTTTATGTACTCTTTTAGTCTTTAAACCAGCTCTATTAAGAGAACACTATCATCATTCCCATGTTATAGACAGGGAAAATGACATTTTGAGAATTTAACTAATTTGACTAAGGTCACATAACAGGGAAGTAGGCAGCTGGGAAGTGAACCCAGACAGTCTGGCCCCAGAACTCTTATACTTCAGTATTAAGAAAATCTTTCTGAAAGAAACTGTCGTCTGAGTCCTGAATGATGAGAAGAAAAGAAGCTGGTAGGAGAAATTATATTCAAAATTTTAAACTGAGAAAGGAGTCCTTCAGCTTCAGGAAATGAAAAGGAGCCCATATAGCTGGAGTACAGTTAGTGGGAGCAAGACTATCAAGAGATAGGACTGCAGAAAGCAAAAGCAAGGCAACAAAACTGCTAACTTTAACTGGGCAGTGAATTGATTTGATTTATATTTTTAAATGTCTTTAGCTGATACATGAAGAATAAATTAAAAGAAGGTTAAGAGAAGAAGTGTTCGTGTCATACAATGATTGTTACAATACTTAGGGGATACTTACTATTATTGCAGGCAGTGTTCTAAATATGAGGGGACATAGCCAAACAATTCAGACAAGTCCTTTACGCTAATGTACACACACACACACACACACACACACCACCCTCTCACTCCTACATTAAAAAATGTTCTTGTTCTAGACATTTTTGATAGCATGCAAGTTCTGGTACCTCCCATCTTTAAACAAACGTGAAACAAAAAAAGTCTATCCTTTGGCTTCTAATTCTACTTTAGAAAACATCTCACTTTTCTCTTAACCAGAACTTCTTTAAAGAACAGTGTGTAGTAGTATTACCTCCATTTACCATCACTAACCCACTACAATCAAGTACCTCTCTTTTGCCCTAGTAAGACTACTCCCGTCAGTGTCACCATGCAAGGACTGAAGTCCAATGCTTATTTGTCTCTCCTTAGCTTATTCAACCTCTCAGGAATATTAGTTTCCCACCTTTGCAACACTCATCTCATAGTTTCTGTGCCATGATCCTCTTCAGGCTTTGCACTTTGTTGGCCTGTCTTCCTCAATATAATTAGGATGCAATGAGACTGGGTATTTGGAGCATGGACTACTAGACTCAGCTGTAGAGACAATTTATACTTATGACATGCCGGAGGGACATTAAGAGAAAATGTACCCCTTCCCAAGCTACGAACACTAAACAGTAGTGTATTTTAGGTGAGAAAAGATGGTGGTTTAGACTACAGTTGACCAGCAATGGAGATGAAGACAATTAGGTATTTTTCTATATTAGAAGTAGCATCAACAGGACCTTGGGATAGATTGGGTATGGAGAATGAGGGAAAAGGAGAATCACAGTTTGCTCCATGAGTAACTGGCAGAATTATGGAGCTATTCTATGAAATCTTGGGGAAAAGCAACAAGGTTTAAGAGATCAAAGTTTGAAGCTCAATAAAGAAGCTAGTGATCTTTACCTTAAAATGACCTAATTAAAACAACGATTTCGTTTGATGTCTTTTCACTGAAATTAATTCAAATTATGTGATTTACCCAAAGTCACATAGGTAATTGGTGGTAGAAATGGAATCGGATGTAAGTCTCCCAAAATGCTAAAAAGTCATAAATCAGGATCAAGCAGGATAACCATTACTCACAATCTGGTTGAGTCTCTGTCCTGTTAGTCATCATCTTCTTCTGACCAATGGAATAAAAAATTTCAATATGGTTTTTGGACTTATTGAATATATTTGCTAAGGTATTAACTGTGCTTTTATTTCCTTTAAAATAGTGAGGGAAGTAAAGATAGGTAATAAAAACTAATGGAATAAAAAATTCTGGCCAATGAAATAAAAAATTTCAATACAGTTTTTGGACTTATTGAATATATTTGTTAAGGTATTAACTATGCTTTTATTCCCTTTAAAATAGTGGAGGAGGTAAAAATAGGCAATAAAAACTAGCATTATTCCAGTTTGAATAATAAAATGTATTGTAAAAGTCAGTAGCATTTACTCCTACTATTTGTAAAAATTAAAGTATACATGAGACTCTCTCTTAAGTAGTTTATATTTTAATCTGCAACATAACACACATAAATAATACAGACACATAAGAAAGATGTCATAAGGCAATACTAGAATGGTTGCCAAATTAATTATGAAACAATGTGACTTATTTTAAAAATACACTGGAGTAGGCCTTAACGAAGGTAGTGCTCAAGTAAGCCTTCAAGGACAAATAAGATTTTAAAAAGTAAATAGGGAAGGAGATTAAGCCTATAAAGAGGGTTCACTTAGGTTAGGAGGCTTCGGTTAGGTATAGGAGGTGAAAAATGAGTTACTTTTAAATTGAGTGAGTAGACATTTCTCTCTATATGACATTTGAGCCTGAATGACACAGGAGAACAAGGAATGTGAGGATAGAAAGATGGACGAATATTCCGCGTAGAGGAAAAAAATACAAATAAAGACTATCTGTCTGTATATTAAGCTGCATAGATGTAATCCAATGAGCTTAGTCTAACAGTAAAATAGTGGACCATGACTTTCCAAACTTGAATTTAAAATTTTCCACCCACAAATTCCTTCTGAGCTGGTTCTCTATTACAAATAACAACTAATACACAAAGAATATGTAGTATACATACTACTGTGTTGGAAACAGAAAATACATCAAAATTATAAAATCAGTTCGAAAATACAGGGGAAGTTATAATGAAAGGCTTACATACATAAAGTGAAAAATGAAAAACTGAATGACAGTTATTACAGGTATGGGTATTAATGCCTTATACATATTGACATTTACACGTTGTAGCTTTTTATACGTGTGCTTCACCTACCTTGTCAGACAGTGAGTGAGCTCACTGCAAGCGGTAAGGAGATCTTAAACACCGCACCTGACACAGACTTTTAGCATTAGTTGACGTACCAAGGCTGTAATTAATGCTGCTGTCCTTCGAGAGGACCTAGATGCGTGTGTGTGCAAAACTCCATTTCTGTACAAAGGATTCGAGGCGCAAGATATCACGAAAATGGGATGGGAGCAAGTATACATGAAAAACAGAATAAAATTCAATGTAAGGATAATAGAAATAAAGGGCAAGTAATAGCTAGATACTTCCGCGGAGCCATAGGAAAATGTAATGGGCTAAATGCCAGTCTAGAGCACTCAATCTACCATCTAGCGAGGTATTTACATTCACCTGCAAAGCCCAACTTTTCCTTGGGTCAAAACCCGAAGGAAACATCGATTAAGCTGGCTTTTAGCTAAGTCATCTACAGTCTACTTGGAACAACTATGGGAAAACACATACCAATATGACTCTTCTTCAAGTCTGAGAAAGAAGTTGAGCAAAGGCACAGAGTAAATTTGAAGGGCCACCTAAGTTATTTACTGGGTTTTGTTGTTCTTAGACAGCGTAAGGGTCTCTGGATGAAATCACTGATGCTTCAATAACACAGCCTTCTCCCGAGGGCTCTAGCCCCACGGAGGCAATCACAGATCAGAACCCGGCTCTCCCAGTGCCGCAATGAAGGGTCAGACTCGCCCGGGAGCTGGCTGACAGCCTGGGGTTCAGGCGGGGCCCGCGCCCGCACTGAGGCCACAGTCTTAGCGCGCCTTTCCAGGCAGCTTGGAGGGTGGACGGCGGCTGGGGAAGGAGTGTTAAAGGCAAGGGTAGGTTTTCGGCCGAGAAGGCTGGACTGGGGGCACCGCGAGGGGGGATGTTTGGCAACTCAGGGCCGCGCGTGCACAACTCCACGGGCACCAAGGCAGTCCCTCCCGTCCCTCGGAACACGCGGCAGCGCCAGAACTCATTAAAGCCAAGGCATCCCCCTTCTCTGTGGGTCGAAGGAGCCAACCCCAGTCCCCAGAAATAAGATGTTACCATCCCACTCCTCCCGCAAACCCAGAGCTCACCCACCTGCAACTGCAGTCTCTGAAGTCTCCACCCCAGTCTCCCTGCCTCTAGAGCACTGGTTGCGATTGGCTTGCACCACTGTCCCGTTAGCTCTTCTCCAAGTGTGAGTGGCGTAAGGGTCCGGCTCTTGTCTGTGGTCCCGCCCTTCGCGCCAGGGCCACGCCCACGTGACGTCACGCGATGCCGCAGAGCGCGGAGGTCGGTCCCGATCTCCGCCCCCAGCCGCTCGCTCCTGAAGAAGACCACCGCCTTTGAGGCGGGGCAACGTGCCTGCGGCCGTCGCGCGACGCCCCGCCCCCTGCGCACAGACGCCGCCAAGAAGGGGGCGGGGCCACGCTCGCGTCCGCGCCATCGGCCAGAGGTTCCTTGCGGAGTGCATGGTTTTCCCCGCCAAACGGTTCTGCTCGGTGCCATCCATGGAGGGCGTACGCTGGGCCTTTTCCTGTGGCACTTGGCTGCCGAGCCGAGCCGAATGGCTGCTGGCGGTGCGATCGATCCAGCCGGAGGAGAAGGAGCGCATTGGCCAGTTCGTCTTTGCCCGGGACGCCAAGGCAGCCATGGTACTACAGGTCTTTGGTGTTGGCAGCCCCGGAAGCCGATGCTGGGGGAGGTGGGCCGGGCTGCCGGGCCTCCACGGTCTTTGTACCATCGCGGAGGCCGCTCGCAGTGAAAACTAGCTCCTCCCCCATGCAATTGAAAATAGAGGGCCTACTAAATCACAAAAGTGCACAGAAGGCTTACGAAGTGATAGGTTTTTCTTCTTGTGGTGAATGGTCATTTATATTTTTATATTTTACCAGATTGCCTTTTCTTTTTTGCCGGTTCATAGCCCATGCTTAATCTGCCGTTTACATATCCCACTACTGTCCAGGGGTACTGTGCACGGGTTAGGCCTCAGAAAATATTGACAATATGACTTAGCTTGCATGCCTGCTTACGGAGGCCCTGGGAGAGGCCTAGGCCAGTCGCCTGTTATCGAAGAAACTGAAGCGCAGGAAGGATATAGTCCTGGACATGCCTTCCTGACAGGATAGCTTGGGAAACTGTGTAATACATGTATGCGGTTTAGTATGTATTTTTAACAACAAATGGCAAATTGTGTTTACAAATAAACGCTTTTACTGTGTAGTGCGATTTGAAACAGCCTCCACTCTCACTTCAAAGTCGTTTTTCAAGGACTTGGAAAAGTGGGTTAGTTGATTCAGTTTTGAAGGCCACTTTCTTATAATTGTAAGAAATCGGGAAATGAGTGAATTTGAAAGTCCTGTAGTGTTTAAACGTGTTAGAATTGATGGAGAGAAAACCCGAATGATACTTTTTAAAAAGCACCTGGCCATTCAACCCTTGGAGTATTCTCTGCTTTTAGTAATTAATAATTAGTGGAGGTGGAAGAAAAGCACAAGATAGGTTATGCTGCTAGTTTTTGAAGCCAGGTAATGATTATGCAGTATCTAGAAGTACTTGCATATATGCACAGGTGTTGGTAAAGTCCGGCTGCTGCTTGTGGACTAGAATCAGCCTAAAATGTCCAGTAATATAGAGGAATGTCAGCCCTATTGTACCTTAATACTGTGAAATAGTATACTACACTTAACCGTACACAGACCTGACTGATATGTTAGATATAAAATAATAACAATCCCCGGTACTTACAAATTAAAAAGTTTAGAGCGAGGTGTGGTAGGGCACGCCTATAATCCCAGAACTAGGGAGACTGACGCAGGAGGATTGCTGTGAGTTCAAGGCTAGCCTGAACTATGTGGTAAGTCCGTGTCTCAAAAAACTGGGAAAAAATTGCATAATCTTACCTTTAATGCATTGTATTTAATGTTTATGTACTTTCAAAACAAAACTTTAGAAAATTCAAAAATGTACTTCATATATAGTATGAACAATGTATGTATATGTTTAGTAGATACCAATATTTATGAAATGTTTTATATACTTAACAGGCTGGTCGTCTGATGATAAGGAAATTAGTTGCAGAGAAGTTGAATATTCCTTGGAATAATATTCGTTTGCAAAGAACTGCAAAAGGAAAACCAGTTCTTGCAAAGGACTCATTGAACCCTTACCCCAATTTCAACTTTAACATCTCTCATCAAGGGGACTACGCAGTACTTGCTGCTGAACCTGAGTTACAAGTTGGAATTGATGTAATGAAGACTAGTTTTCCAGGTAATGTCACATTTTTGTGGTATAGAAGTTAAGTGCCTTTATGTCTCAGTTCTCAACTGTTGGGTAATTGAACCTAGGTGATACAGTATAGATATTTAAGTTTTGAGAAAATTTACTCAGTACTCAGAGTATCTGAATAAGAATATATCTGAAAAATACATTCCCTGCAATATTAACAGATTTCAACAAAAAGATGCTAAATTAGTGGTGATCCATATAATATATTGCCTAGAAGCAGGGCAAAATTATTTTCCTTTGGCTTAAAGCTTGTTTTACTTAGGCATTCCCCACAGTTGATCAGTAAGTTGGTAATTTGTTTAAAAGAGTAGTCTTAATGGTAAAAGTATGTTGTAGCTCTTCAGTAGAGATGACCCATTTGTGCAAAATCTAAATGCAGCTCTTTATCATATTTATATGGGTAAATATGAAGAGCAGGCATCATTAAAATATTTAAATTATGTATTTATGCAGATTTGTTATTGTTTGCCTAGGAGCTGAATTAACTCACCACTCGTAATATTTTGCACAATATACAAGTTCTCTGTCTGCTCTATAATTGCTGTCACTGACATTTGGGCCACAGCATTTTACTAACTCTTTATGTATATTTTCTAAATTCTTTCAAGTATTTTATGATGACTGTAATAAATCATTATTTTTACAAGATGGTAAGTGACAGGCTAAGAAGAAAGTATTAATGAGAGAACCAGCAGCTTCCTATTATAGTATAAGTAGCCTAGTCTTACATTGCCTTCACTTCATAATCTTTGCTTGCGAGTGGTTCTTTAAGTCTGCAAAGTTTTTGTTAACTTTATTCTCTACCCACATTTCTGCATAGATTCCTTATTTACTGGGTAGATTTTACTACATCTTTACTTTAGGGAACCCTTTTGTGAAGTTCAGTCACAACTTGGTTCCTTTATTATAGGTGCTCATATATATTTCCTTTAGTATCATATCTTTGTTTAAATTATTCAGTAGCATCATTGCTTGTCTTTGCCATTTGTGCTTATAAGCAACATGGAAGCAAGACCCATGCTAGCTACATCAGAGTTTGAGCTTTATTGTATCTCTTAACCTTGCCTAGTGTATAATTTTCCTCAATAAATATTTGTCCAACGAATGACCAAACACGGTGTTGTGATGATGTAGGCTTCGCAGTGTGGTTATGAATTTCATCTCAAGCTTCCTCATTTTCTTGTATTTGACTATGCTTTCTCTGTCCTTTTCATAGCAATTCTGTTACAATTCTATTCTGTGGTTAGCTCAAAAGAACTCTCCTAGTGATTTTGTAACAAGTTTTTAACCTAAACTCTATGGATAAGCACAGGGTACTTTTTTAATCTTCTGAAAGCATTTGTTGCATTTTGTATGAATGTATCCATATGCATTTTTGTGTGTCCTTTTTTTTTTTTTTTTTTTTTTTTTTTTTTTTTTTTGTTATCACAGAATACCTAAAATGAGGTCGTTTATAAAGAGCTTTATGTTGGTTCATTCTTCTGCGGGCTGGGAAATCCAAGAGCAGTAGAAGGCCTTCTGTTGGTGCAGCTTGAACTCATGGCAGAAAGTGAAAGGCAAGCTGGCACATACGAAAGGGGCAAAACACAAGGGGCATCTTCACTTTATAGCTTCGTGCCTTGAATTAATCCAGTCCCACAAGAGCAAGAATCCACTTTTTACTCTAAGACTTAATGAATTAATACGTTCGCGGGCAGTGCCCCCATGCCCTTGTTGATTCTTAAATTTCTGCCATCTCTTACTACACTTATTTTGGTGATTCAATGTCAATATGCGTTTTGGAGGTGACACCATATCCAAACCATTTCTCTGAAGATCACTTATTCTAAAACAACCACTGCCAGAGAGGATTTATTCAGAAGGAACACCGGACGAGGCCCATATGTTTTTATAGTTTTGATCTGTCCTTACATGAACTTTTTATAAGATCAGAAATTGTGGAGAGGATATTCATGAATCTTCAGAGTACAGTAGGCATAACTACACAGTAATGGTTGAACCAGAAGGTTGATATCTGCCTAGAAAAGGTGCTATGAGAAACAATTTTTTTTTTTTTACTGATTGGTTTGGTGTACAGTGTTGGCGTATGGTCAGTACTGAATAATAAACAATTAACAGTTGAAAGCTTTGAAACAGATGATGGAAAGGTATGTGAACACATTGAAGATTCGATTTTCTGTTAATATTTTATTAGATCTTTTTCCCCCAGCTTTTTTCGAGTGATGATTGTTGATTAATCACAGTATGTAGGCCTTTCCCTTTTCTTCAGTTGTTTTCATTACCAAAAACTTATGGCTGTATTCAATGACACGAGACGAACAGACATTTTCCAGTTGTCACTAGTTTTGCTACCATGCAACTAATTTCTGAAGTATGAACGGATGCAGCATGATTTCTTCATGAGAGTAGGAAGTAGACACTGCTTTGGTTCATGGAGGATTGATTTGAATTCTCCTACTTACCACAATAAGTAAAGAAATTAATCGAAGGATATAAGAGACTTGCTAAATGATGGAAGGTAAAATTTAGGATAGCTGCCTTTTTGTTTTGTTTTGTAACAGGGTCTCTGTGTAGTCCAGGCTGGCCTTGTACACACTTACGTTACGCCAGGCTGGCCTCAAACTCATGGCAATCCTCCTGCCTCAGCATCTTGAGTGCTGTGATTACAGGCGTTTGGCACCACGCCCTGCTAGGATAGCTACTTTGTAATGGATATTGTTACTAGATTGTTAATTCTCATGTCAGAGTCAGCTTTTTGGAAGACATTAGTATATTGAAAGAGACAATTCCATTACATTCATTTTGTATCAAATATATATATGTAGTAACTTGAGGAATCTTATTCCTTGTTGCATTAGCCATTTTTACTAAGTATAGCTCATCTCCTGCCTCTCCCAAGTCTCCCACTATTGCTGTGATGGAGGAGAGAATAAAACAACAGATCTATAAAACTGAATTTCTTCTAGCAAGCCCACTGTAAAGGAGATTTTTGCAACAGACACTTTTTTCTATGCTTAATGAAGTTAACAAGGGAACCTTATACAAAAGTAACTGGTATACACTGAACACTCAGTAAATATTTGTTCTGTAATTATCCATAGAAGATGTTTTATTGGCTATTGAGTATGTAGTTGTTAGTACATTCCTCACCTTGGAAAGAACGATTATTTTTTGAGTGAGGTTTTCCTTTGTTGTCTAATCTTTACCTGCTATTAAAAGTATATGCAGTTTAAGTATAAAGAAAGTGTAGCTTAATGATTTGTTCGGTTTTGTTACCATATTTACAAAATGAGGCAAGATAATGCAGCAAGGTCAGTATAAAAATTAATTTATAAATTTCAGGAAAGTCCAGAATGTTTTCCTTCAAGGTTTTACATTTTCATGTTATGTTTCTATTATAAACTTTGCAAGATATTATTTGATAGGATTTTGGGACAGAGAACTAATTTAAATTAATTTCAGTAATTTGAAATGAGTATTGTGGAATTGCTATCTAAAGCAGCTTTATGTATTAAGTATAAATGAAGTGCAGTAGCTAAAAATTAGGTGCAAGTGTTGTATGTTCACTAGGAAGGTGGTGGAGTCTTTTCCTTGTTTCTTTCCACCATACTATTTTTATAGTTTTCTAATTGGTTCCCACTTTTCACATTTGTGCTTTCACAGTCAATGCAGCCTTTATACAATGACCTTTTGAAATATCTGTGGCAGTTTTCTTAAAATTCTTCAGTTGGTTCTCATTGCACATAGAATAAAATGTAAGCCCCTTGGCCCCTGTTGTTTTAGTCTCATCTATCAATTTTCGGCCACCACTTCTCATATTTTTCTGCTCTTTTTGATCACTGTTTTCTTTCCACACTGGTCTTGTTTACCTTGAAAGTTGCAGATTTTTTCTTGTTTAGGCTCGGATCATTGCAATAAAGCTGATTCCTCTGCCCGTTCTTCCTACTCTTGAGTCACTGTGACTCAGAGGATGAGAAAATAGTACCTTTTGAGAAAGGACTTCCTGACACTTGATCTTTTGCTTCATGGCCCTGCTTACTTGTAATCACAATTTAAATGGTGTGGTATTTACTTTCTCTCGCATTAGCTGTGTTCAGGAACCACACTTGCATGATGGTTTTTGCCACAGTACTAAGTACTCTGTAGAGTGTGTCTAGCACATAGCACATATTCCATAAGTGTCTATTAAATATACAAAGTAGGGGAAAGTTTGGGGGAGTGCTCCTTAGTTCTTCTTAAAATATTCCTTAAGTTAGTTGAAAAGTGAAGAAAGAAGATTCACAATCATAATGAAACATTGAATGTTCATATTAGTTTCTACTTGGGATATATAGTGTTCTCAGTAAATTATGATAGCAAATAGTTGTGTTTTTCGCTCTTTTTTTTTTACCTGCATTTATGGCTTATATCTAGATATCCCCCCCAAAGCCTCATGTGCTTATAGGTGGAGGATTTTGGAGCTGGCTAGATCTAGGGCATGTAATATTGGCAATAAAGGTATGTGGTACTAAGTTAATCCACTGAATTGAATTAGAATAGTTCTGAGTGGCATCACCCAAAAGTCTGGTAGCCTAGGTGGGATAAAATGGAAAAATAGGCCAGCTGCTTGTTGCTGTTGCTGCTGCCTCCTGTCTGCCATGCTATTTCTCCTGTAGACCCAGCTGACAGTGAACTGAAACCTCTACAAATTGTGAGCTGAAATATATCTTTCCTTCATTATTTTTTTTTGAAAAGAATACAGCCAAACAAAACAAAACAGGGTAAAGTCAATCAAAACAAAGCAATGAACATGGTACATGACTTTTAAACAGGGTAAAAATCAATCGATAAGGCTACCATAATGCCTCTTGTTATCTGCAGTATACCTGCCCATACCATCAGGGATAAGTAAAATCAAACAAAATACAACAAACTAAAACAGTAGAAACAAAACAAAACAAAACAAAACAAACAAAGCAGAACAATGTAAGCAATACAGAATTTCAAGATACTAGCAAAACAGCATTGGCTACCATAATATTTATCATCTTCAGAATAGTTGCCTACACCTTCAGACATACTACAATCAAACCACACAGAATAGAGTAAAATCAATCAAAACAAATAATGAAAGCAATACAGAGTTTCTAAACAAGATAATTGGACATCCTCGATGGCTGCAGTTATATATTTTGTTATCTTTAAAATAGCTGTCCATGCCATCAAGTATAATAAAATCAGACAAATCAGAATAAAATGAAACTAATCAGAACAATGAATACAATCTGAATTTCAAATCATGATAATAGATTAATAGTGGTCATTTCCTTCCCTTTTTAGATAATTCCTCCCCTTTGACTTTCCCAATATGTATTGAGCATTTTGGATCCCACTAACACCTTTAGTTTGTTATGCTATGGAGACAACACAGAATTCACCCTTGTGACTCTGAACCATTACATCCATGAACACTATTACCAATTGCCTCTTATCTACCTACAAGAGCCTTGAGGTTATCTTTCTTTATAGCTGAGTAGGTTTCCACCACACAAAATACCATGTCTTTCTTATCCATTCTGCAATTAATGGGCAGGCTACCCCTATTTTTTTTTTTCTGGCTCCCTGTCACATAGGGCATTGTTCTCTCTCCTTTGACTTTCAGACTATGAATTTTCTTTCTAGCTAAATGTGTTTCTTGCATAGAGCATATTGATGAATCCTGTCTCCTGATCCACTATGCCTCTGTTTCTTTCTATTAGTGCCTTGAGGCCCTCTTACACTGCAATGTCTCTGCCATGCTATTTTCTTGCCATTGGCCTCCTATTTTCCCTCTCCATTCAATCGACTGGCCCCACTTGATGGTCCCCCTCTGACATTGTTCCTGAGACCATGATCCTTTTTATCTCTCTCTAGAATGTCCTTTAGTATTCTTTGTAGGGTTGGTTTGGTGGTTATGAATTCCTTGAGTTGTTCTTTGTCATGGAAGTATCTTGTTTCTCCACTTATTTTGAAAGA
>RJWT010000015.1:0-20797 GCA_004365215.1 Cuniculus paca
ACCTTTTTTTCCCCAATATTTAGTTTCTATTAGTACAGCTTTGCAGTATATAATGACCTACATCTTAACATGACACTTTGTGAGATAGGAATGTGCATGAACCAGATGCTTGGGGTAAACAAAACCGGCCAGATCTCTTGCACCTCACTGGTTGCATGGCACTGACTTAATTCCTTGATGAATCATTCTGCTCATTTGCTTCTAAATACCTCCAGAATTTTCAGTTTCTTCGATGTTTTTACCATATAACATATGAGTTCATTTATTCACTGAGAACAGGACACTGGCCAAAGTCGCTGCTCTTCAATAGCTTACTAAGTAATGAAGGAAACAGAATAGCAGGAAATTTTAAAGTAAAAAGTATTCAGCGAAATCCAATGAGCAGGTTAGTTAAAATGGAAAGGGAAAATTCTCTTGAGAAAGTAACCTTGAAACTTGAATAAGGATGAGGAGGTTTTTAGTGAGACTAAAGAGGAAGAAGGAGGAGGAAGGTCTGAATGGGTAAGGACCTTGTGAACCACATTGTTATTTTGTGCATAATTCTTGTATCACCAAATGCATTGCAGAGCCCTTGAAGTCAAAGACTAAAACTCACTCACCATGTGGCTTCCTTAGCACTGAGCAGCAAGATCTGTGTATAATGGAAATTCACAAACTGCTGAGTGCTACCAAAAAGAATTCCATTTGGATGTCCTGCAGTGGTCAAACTCTGAAAAAAATAGTGACCCATGAGTGGGACATCTCACTAGTCCACTAGCTTAGTTGACAAAAATGTGATGCTATTGTGTACATAACAGGTTATTCAATTATCCTGAGTTGTCCTTGAGTAGTCTAGTAAAGAATGAAACCTCTTCATCCTCAACTGTACTCCCATGCACTGTGGATTTCATGAGATTGGAAGGTATTGAGGGCCAGGAAACTTAGATGAGTCAGAAAGTGAAGGAAACTCTAGATGATAATTCCCAGAGCCAGGAACAGGGCTGTGAGATCACAACACACACCTAGAGAGTTGTAAAACCCTGTCTACAATCCTCTTTGCTATAGACATTTTCTTCTTTTTCTTATGCTAAGGGACAAAGGTGGGGTGGTAGTTTCCACATTCACAAAGATTCCTTCTATGATCCTGCTATGGTGACTTCAGAGAAAGTGCTCAATAAGGAGAAAATAGATGCAGACATGATAGCAGAGTCCTAATCCTCTGTGCTCCACTCAATTCACCTGGCTTTTTACCAATATCAGGTCAAAAGCACTGCCTGGGAGACATCTGTCTTCCATTCTCAACCTGCCCAGGGCACACACAAGATTTGCTCACAGGCCAATGACATAAACTTTAGAGAAGTTTACATGCATTTTCTAAAAATGAATGGCTAGAGTAAGCACTAAATAACCAATACTCAGCAAGTAAAACATGCATTCTGAGTAGTGGGAGTTTGACTCTTAGGAGATTCTTTCCTATAAGTCTCCAAAACTAAGAAATCTATTGAAAACAGTGCCAGATAGATAGATAGATAGATAGATAGATAGATAGATAGATAGTAGATAGATGATAGAGAGAGACAGAGACACACAGAGGCAGGAGGACACACACACACAGAGCAAGATAGAGACAGAGAGAGGGAGGGAGAGAGAGAGACAGAGACAGAGACAGAGAGACAGAGAGAGACAAAGAAACAACATCCCAGTCACATGCAGTGATTTCTCTCTTGGCACCATACAGTGTTTCTGGAAATTTCTCTTGCAAGATCAGGCTCTATTTTCACTCTGCCTATGGAGAAGGGAAAAGAGGCATAGGTCTTCCAGAGCTGGGTACTAGATAACTGATCTCCTCAGTTCCCACATGTCCCTGGAGCTTGGTTAAGGTTACATTTTCCTAGTCTTGCCCTGAGTAAGAATCTAGAATCAGGCATTTGCGACTGGGCACTGCCAGCAGAAAGCTGCCTATTTGCTATCAATCCCTTGACCATTCTGACTTCCATGAACACCTCTGTTATAAAAAGTTAACAGCAGCTACACTGGACCCAGCCCATCAAAAATAGCTCTATGCCAAGAACATATCCCTGAGTAGCATGATTTGGATCTCCCTAGGTCTTACCTGCCAGAGACTAGCTGTTTTTTCTCCCCTTATTCTCCTCTATTCTTGTTCCTGTTTACCTCTAGAGACTGGTTTGACTCATCTCATCATCTCATATGACATTTTGGTCCTGCCTAAGCTCAAAGTCCCCTGATTCCCTGCCACACATCTTGATATCTTCATCATATTGATCTTAGTTTTTCATAAATCTGGGCATGACAGCTATTGTTTCTTCCAGTGATGACGTTCTAATTTCAACCAGCCATCTCAGAGCATTGGTCATAAAGGACATCAGTGAAGAGTGTGTTTGGTTCCACACACACCCATCCTCCATGCTGGAAGAACCAAGCAGACCACATGCCTTGTGGAGTAAGGCAGAGCTCAGTCCCAATCACTTTCTAAGATCGTGATACTTTGCAGCAGGCAAATTCCTCATTTTCCTCCTGTTATTTCTCTCCAACTAATTCTTTGATATGTGAAGACAGTGCCATGGGAGGGCTACATCCTGGCATTATTAGCACAAAAAAATCTTAGGAAATAGTATTTTTTTTAACATGGAGGCAATGTCCATTCAGAGTTATTATGGCTGACATGTCTTCCCATCTCTTTACCTCAATAATGAATTTTCAGATATCAAATGAAGTCTCCCTGAGTAATGCACAAGAGAAGTAGCACATCTGTGATACAGTAAGTGACAGCTCAGGCTGATCTTCATGTTGCTTAAAACACAAAACATGCCATTCTTATGGCACAGCAGCTCCCAGACCTGTGTACGGACATGATTCTGGAAGAGGATAGCAAATAGATTGTGCCATATCCCTCTCTTGATAAACTAAACTTGTAGATGGTAAAACTAATTAGGACCCATGTGCTGGATCCAAAGGGAAATGGGGGGGGTTGACCCAAAGCTGGAGATACCAAAGTGCAATTTAATACAGACAAATGCGGAGTATAGTCTTAAGGTAAGAAACTTATGGACAGAGCCCAGTGTGAGAGAGCCGAATGCTCCACAGAGGAGCCAGGAAAATCATGCAACTGCTTTGCTCTGCTAGCTAGGACAAGGAAGCATCCTCTTGATAAATGCTGACCTCTTCTGGACTTTTAGGTCAAAGTGGGGGAAGGAGTGTCTTCTGTTCTTTAATCCCTGTGCTGCTTATTTCCCCTGGGGTTGGATTAGTGCCCTTTCAAAGAAAGATCCAGAAAAACAGTAATCAGTGTGTCAGGTTATCAATTGAGGGCTCTCAGCTTTTACAATTCAACAAAAAGCAGTCACCCAAGGGAGGACTTAACAGATGCAGCGTCTTCTAAAATCCCCAGATTTTCCATTTACCCAGCAGCACCAATACCCAGCTGTCAGGCCAAACACATACTCAGGTATTAGAGGGCACACACTGCTGCTCTGTGAGGAGCTTATTTGAGGTACAATTACAGTCAAGTCTGTAAGTTTGTTCATGTGAGGTTGGTACCCATGAAATTGACACATAACTCAGGGTTTTTTGACAGTTCCTCCATTTTTCTCTACTACTACATCCCTCAGTGATTTCTTGGTAACTGAGAAACTCAAGTCCTCTGACACATTTTTGCAAAACCTGTGCTTTCTTACAGATAAAGGCAGCTGATTTCTTGTACTCTCAACACTCAGCTTGGTCATGTCCCTGAGTTCTGTCCATAGAATTTCCATGAACCTCTTCTTTCATGGGTATGAGAACAGCCAATAACTCTACTACCTCCGTGTGCTCAGGTTCCCAGTCTTCTTCATCTTCTGCCACCATGAATGGCTTCATATACCATGACTCACAGTCTCTTAAAAACAGCCCTCTATGAATCTTTTTCTATGAATTTACTCTCTGTTAGAAACACTAAATGAGGCTTTACACTTCTTATACATCCAGAAACATGTTCTTTCCACATACAGGAATTTTCCACCTGCCACCAGCAGAAATAAATCTCCCACTCTCTTCTCACCCCAAACATGCTAATAATCCTATTTCTTTTTATATCTATTAACCCAAGAGTAGTGAGGGACAGAGTGAGAATTTTAGGCCATGAAGCTAATTAGGGGTTGGAGAGAATCACTGAAGATGATAAGATGGTGAAATTTAAAAACAAAACAAATTAAAAGTCTGTGACTATGAAGTAAAATACCCCAATTGCATGAACATTAAATCAAACTTCCTATTTTACCTGTCAGTGTTCATAGTAAGTCATGCTGATGAGGAGTTTAAGTAGAGGAAGAAATAGGTAGAATCAAGGGAAGAAAAAATTTTAAGGTTCCCATTAGCCAAACAAGAGATGAAACCACTCACTGAAATACACTAAGAGAAGATAATTATTTTTTCAAAGGGAAGAAAAGAAAACCTGTATGATTTAATTTATTTTAATGGGTAGGAATTCCAGGAGGGTTGCTGAGCAGGGTAGGGTTATTTACTGTATTTTGAGATGCAAGTATTATGGAAAGAGTCCACAGAAGAGCAGCAAATGTTATCATGAATGCATCATTCTTGAAGGAGCCTTTAGACAGCGTGGCCCATTAAGGTTGGAAATAGATCCTTTGTTCTAGTGGTTCCACTTCTGAACAATGCGACAAGGGCTTAAATTGTACACACAGATGGGCTGTGAAACTGTTTGCATTTTAGATATCTCTGTGCTTCAGTACTGCTGCTGGCCTTAAGTCATTTTCTAGATGTCCACGCTAGACACTTACCTGCTCTTGTCCAACATCCTGGAAGTATTCCAGAAAAGGTAGCAGATCCAGACTCCTTGTTATGGTTTATATATGAAGAATCACCCAGAGGTTCAGGTGGTAAAGGCTTGATATCCAATGCAGCAATGTTTAGAGGTAGGACCTAGAGAGATAATTAGATCATGAGGGTTCTGATTTTATCAGTGATAAATTCATAACTGAATGATTTTATTAGAAGATGGGGTCCAGTTGGAGGAAGTATGTCACTGGGGGCATGTCTTCGAAGGATATATCATGTCCCTGGCACCTTCGTCTTTCTCCGGCTCTTTCTCTGCTTTCTGGCTGCTGTGCGGTGAACAGCTTTACTTTACTACACACTTCCACTATAATGTTTCTGCCTTGGAGCCAACTAAACATGAACTGACACCTCTGCAAACATGAGCCAAAATAATCTTTTCTCCTTTAAGTTGTTTATGTTGGGTATTTGGTTACAGAGATATGGAGAATCTCTGTGATTGGTAACAGAATTGCAAAGCTAGAGGAAACCTTAGTTCACAAATCAATATAACCCAATTCTTATGCAACAAAATGTTTTTCTTCAAGCTATAAAATTAACATATGCTCATTTAAAAAGGCATAAAAATAAAATAAAACATATTGTTGAGTTTTAAATTTCTGTTAAGTTTTTTCGGAGGAAAGGATGGTAAATATGCATACAAATAAACGTATGTGCATAAACGTATGTGTGAATATATGCATACACAAGTCATACACACCTAAATACACAAAATTGAGATTATATTGTGATCTTAGATTTTTAACAATAGGCATATTATATTAATTTTTTCATGTCTAGAAATATCCTTTGAAAATCATTATTTCAGAAAATAATGTCGGGCATGATAGTGCATACCTGTAATCCCAGCACTCTGGGGCTCAAGAAGGAGCACTTCAAATTCAAGTCCAGCCTGGGCACCATAGTGAAGCCCTGGCTCAAAATAAAAAACAAAAAAGGGTGAGGACGTAGCCCAGTGTGAAGGCCCTGAGTTCAATATCAAGTATCCAAAATTAAAAGTAACAATAATAATAATCACAATGATGTAAAGTGAAATTCACAGAACATAAGATTAACCATTTTAAAGTGAACAATTCATTGACAGAATATTCACAATATGACCACCTCTATCTTGCATCAAAACATTCTGTAACTCCCAGGTAAAAATCTCCTACACATGAAGCAGTGTTTCCTCACTTTTTCCTCTTACTAACATCTGGAAATCACTCATTTGTATTCTGTCTCTGGATTTACATACTCTGAATATTTTATATAAATGAAATCATACAATACGTGGCCTCTTTGTGTCTGACTTCTTTCACTTGGCAAGTTTTTCAGACTCATTTTCATTATTGCATATATCAGTATTTTATTCTTTGTATGACTGAAATATAATATATTCTACCATCCATATAATTGTTTGTCAAGATTTTAGTGAAAGCTTTCAAGTTTTGTCCATTCAGTATGATGCTGGTTGTTGGTTTGTCATAGCTGGCTTTTACCAGATTGAGATAAAATCCATGTATTCCAATTTTCTGTAGGTTTTTATCATGATTGGGCATTAGTTTGCCAAATACTTTTTCTGCATCTATTGAGATGACCATGTGGTTTTTGTTCTTGGCTTTGTTGATATGGTATATTCACTTGCATATGTTGAACCATCTGTGGGCCCCTGGGATGACTCCTACTTGGTCATGATGTATCATTTTCTTGATGATTTGCTGCATTTTATTTGCAAGTATCTTATTGAGAATTTCTGCATCCATGTTCATTAGAGAGATTGGCCTGTAGTTTTCTTTATTGGTTGACTCTTTCTCAGGTTTTGGTATCAGGGTAATGCTTGCTTCCAGGAATGAATTGGGGAGCATTCCTTCCCTTTCAATTTCATTAAAGAGTTTGAGAAGTAATGGTATTAGGTCTTCTCTAAATTTCTTGCAGAATTCAGCAGTGAGTTCATCAGGGTCTGTGATTTTCTTTGTTGGTAGATTTTTAATTACATCTTCAATTTCATTGACTGATTTGGTTTATTTAGAATTTTTAGATCTACTTGATTCAGCTTTGGTAATTCATTTGTATTTTGGAATCCATCCATTTCTTCAGTGTTTTCCATCTTTTTAGAATACATGTTCTCAAAGTAGGTATTGATGACCTTTTGGATTTCTGTAGGACCTGTTATGATTTCACCCTTTTCATTCCTAATTTGATAGATTTGAGTCTTTTCTTGATAAGGTTGGCTAAGGACTTGCCAATTTCATTTAATCTTTCAAAGACCCAACTCTTTGATTCACTGATTCTTTGTATTGTTTTATTAGTCTTCATTTCCTTAATTTCTACTTTGATCTTTATAATTTCCTCTCTTTACAAGCTTTGGTCTTGACTTCCTCTTCTTTTTCAATAAGCTTGATGTTTAATGTTAGGTTGCTTATTTGAGCTCACTCTGTTTTTCTGATATGAGAAGTCACAGCTATAAATTTCCCTTATAGGACTGTTTTCATTTTATCCCATAAATTCCAGTATATTGTATTGGTATTACCATTTGATTGTAGAAATTGTCTAAATTTCTTCTTTAATTTCATCTGTGACCCATTGGTTGTTCAGAAGCGTGTTACTTAATTTCCAGGTGTTTATGAAGTTTACACTAGAATCAGGAACAAGACACAAATGTCCACTATCACCACTCTTATTCAATATAGTTATAGAAACATTAGCCAGAGCAATTAGACAAGAGAAAGAAATAAGGATAGGAAAGGAAAAAGTTAATTATTTGCAGATGACATGACATTCTACATAAAAGTCCCCAAAAACTCTACCAAAAGACTTCAAGATTTAATAACCAAATTCAGTAGCATAACCAGATATGAAATCAACACTCAAAGCTCAATAGCATTCCTGTACACAAATAGCAAACTCATTGAGAGAGAAATTAGGGAAACAACACCTTTCACAATAGGATTTCCAAAAAGTGAAATACATAGGAAGTAATTTAACAAAAGTAGTAAAGGATCTTTACATTGAAGACCACAGAACTCTGCCAAAGGAGATCAAAGAGGATATCACAAAATGGAAAGATATCCTTTGTTCTTGAGTATGAAGAACTAACATAATGAAAATGACCATATATCCAAAACTGTTATACAGATTTAATGCAATCACATTCAAAACACCTATGGCATATCTCACAGAATAAAGGAAAACAATCCTAAAATTCATTTGAAATCAGAAGAGACCTAGAATAGCAAAAGTAATTGTGGGCAACAAAGGCAAGCAAGGGACATCGTAATCTCTGACTTAAAATTATACTACAAAACAACTGTGGTTGAAAAAAAACAACACAGTACTGGCAAAAAAAAAAAGAGTTGTGGATCAGTGGAAAAGATTAGAAGACACAGATACAACTCCAAACATAATCACCTTATCTTTGACAAAGGAGCCAAACACCTTCATTGGACAAAGATAGTATAATAAATGGTGTGGAAAAACTGGCTTTCCACATGCTGAAGATCAAAACTAGACCCATGTCTTTCACCCTTCACTAAACTAAATTGAAATGGATCAAAGATCTCAATTTTAAAAGAGAAACACTAAATCTCCTGGGAAATAAAATATATGAAGCCCTTGAAAACATTGATGTAGGCAAAGGCTTTATGAATAAAACCCTGACCACACAGGAAATACCACAAAAATCAACAACTGAGATCTTTTGCACAGCAAAAGAAACCACCAATAGAGGGAAGACACAATCCACAGTAGGGGAAAAAATTTTGCCAGCTGTTCCTCAGACAATACTCTAATATACAGACTGTATAAAGAACTCAAAAAAATCAGATCCTTCAAGTGTAACGACTGTCTCAATTACTTGTCTCTCATTGCTGAGACAAAATATCAGACACCCAAAATTCTGGAAGGAAAGGTTTATTTAGTTCACAGTTTTTGGAGGTTTCAGTTCATATTCAACTGGCTCCAAGTCAGGGTGGCATGGTAAAGGAGCAACAGTTACGGCAGTGGAAGATAGAAAAAGCAACAAGAACAAAAAGCCAGTGTGGGGGGGAGAGAATAAGCCACTTTTCCTCCTTTATATTGTATGCAGGCTACCTGCCCTTGGGAGGGTGCAGCACTCACTCACCTCATCTCCCTACCCTCCTCTTGCTCAGGCTCAGGATGTTTACTAAGTGAAGACCTTGGCTCCTTGCTGAGTCACTTAGTCAAACTTCCAAACTTCTCAATTTGATACAATGAATAACATCCTAGAGCAATATGGGCATGTCCTCTATGCCCTAGGATGCAGACCTGCTGAGTTACTTAGTTAAGCTTCTAGACTTCTCAAGATGATACAATGTATCAACCAATACAAAGACTCAGTCCAAAAATGGGTATCTGAGATGAGTAGACACTTCTCAAATGAAAATATAGAAATGGCAAATAAATACATGAAAAAATGTTGAACCTCACGGGTCATTTAAGATATGCAAATTAAAATAATTCTGAGATTCCAGAAAAAACGACTATTATCAAGAAATCAACCAAAAATGAATGCTGGTGGACTACGGGGAAAAAGGTACCCTTCTCCACTATGGTGGGAGTGTAGACGGATACAACCTCTGTGGAAATCAATGTGGCAATTCCTCAGAAAATGATGACTAGGGGTTGCATTTGACCCAGCTATTCCCATTCTTAGTAACTTCCTGAAAGAATTAATAGCATCATACCAAAGCAATATATGCACATCTACGTTTATAGTCACACAGTTTGTAATTGCTAAATCTTGGAAGCAACCCAAATGCCTACCAACTGAGGAATAGATAAAGAAGATGTGGTTTTTTTATACAATGGAATACTATTCTGCCATAAAGAAAGATAAGCTTGAGACATTTATAGCTAAATGAATGGGCCTTGAGACTATACTGTTAAGTAAAAGAAATTGGACACATGTTTAAATATCAAATATTTACCTGGTGTGAGAAGCTAAAAGTATAAAGACCAAAATATATAATAGATATTGGGGAATAGGAAGAAAATGTTCAAATAAGAACGGGAACCAGAGAGGTAAGAGGGATAAAGGAGGGAAAGGACAGGGAAAAAAATAGAAAGAAATAAATGGAAGCAAAACTTTGTAAATAAGCAGGGGAATAGGAGTTGAAGGCAGGGGAGGTCAACGGGAAAAAAAGAAGCAAGATATATTATGTACAGGTACAAGTTCCTTGTGATGAATGTTATGTATATCTAAACTATACCAATAAAAACAAACAAAGAAAAATTGTTGATCCACTCACCCATTGATGGACACTGGTACTGTTTGCTCCTTTTGGCTATTGTGAACAGTGTCACTGATGACATGTGTGTACATGTTCTTGATTGAGTTCTCATTTTTGACTTGTTTGAATGTACAACTATAGTAGAATTTTAGAATCATATGGCAATTTTATGTTTAAATTTTTGAGAAATCATAAGGCTGCCTTCCACAGCTGCTGTGTCATTTTATATCACTACCGGTAATGCACAAAGGTTCTCATTTATCCACAACTTCACCAGCACTTGTTAATTTTTGTTTGTCTTTTCATTATAGCCATTCATCACATCTATTACAGTGGGTGTGAACTAATATCTCATTGTGATAAAACAGTGTTTTTTTAAATGTTTATGTGTGTGATTAATCTGTTTTTCCCACAGAGTATTAACTAATCTCTATTGTAAGCATTTTGATTGTTTTGAAATTAACCATGTGATGAAATCTTTATACGATATATAAATTTTTTATTAAATCTCAGTTTTTCATAGCAAAAGTGCCTGAAAGCATTTATCTGATTTTTCAGGCAAAAATGCTGAGTTAACAAGAGCTGAATACAGAACTCAGGGTTTCTAAACCTCAGCCAGTACTTTTCGTTGATTTTTTTTTATGAGCTTGGGTCAGTGTTCAGATGTTGGACGTATAGAAGAATAAATGAAACTCAACAAAAACTGGTGCAATTCTTTTGTTCTGAGTATGGGGCTCCATGGGATCCATGATTTCCAAAGTCTCTTCTAGTACTATTTTCACTCATTCTACTTTACCCTAAGTGGAAAAAGAGCTATAAAACTCAACGTGTTTGCTGTTGTATACCGGGTACTCTTAACACTTTTACACCTTTTCAGCTACAGCCTTCGATAGCCTTCTATAACTTCACCAATTCTACATGTGCCAAATGTCTGGGACAGGTGGGTTCAAATAAATCATACTGGGTTAGTGGCCCTCTGGTGACATTGTCTGTCTACCTCCATGGTACTCTGCACTTGGGTAGGAGAATGACAAGTAGATTTGTTCTGTCATTGTTAGACCTCTATGTAAGTGGCATTTTCAATGAGATTTGAGCTAGTATGAGAGTGAGATCCAATGACACATTTGGTAATTTTAGTGAGATCCCAAAAAGAAATATATCCAACCACATACAGTGCATAAAACTACAGTCTGTTTCCCCTCTAATTGGTAATAAATGTAAATGTTTAGTTATGCCTGGCTAGGGAGCTATGAACAACACATCTGTCTGACTGCTTTTTCAGTCTTCACAAGGACTGCAGCATTTATACCATCTGTAGCCTGTGGAGGAAGAAAGAGGCAGGGAAAGACTGAAGCAGAAATTTAGAGGGCAGATATTACTAGATGTGGATAGGGAATTGATTTATGCAACAAATATTTATTGAGTACCTCTCATGGCCTGGGTACCTGAGGAGGATGCTGTTGAGTTTGAGGGAGAAAATAAATCTCCCCCTCCTAAATTCTAAATCAATTGATGGGGTGGGAATGTCAGACAAATAGAGATATAAATGTCAAATTTGTTACTGAAAACAAATAATATAGAAAGAAGGCTAGGTTGTAGTAATAATGGATTTTTTAAAGAGTGAAGACCAGCGTTAAATGGGTCCCTCTGCATTGACAAAGACAGCACGCAAGAACTGCAGAGGGGCGGAACACAGATTACCTCTCTTGGAACCCGGCTGGCAGCAGACTAGCAGGCTTTCTGTAGGTCATCAAGGCCCACAAAGGAAGAAGAAAAGAAAGGGCTGTGCTGGCTACAGTCCAGTCTTCCTCCTAGACTTAGATGAGTAATGGTGAAGGGAGAGAATTCAGGGAATACACACCTCAGCTCTCTCCTAAATGTTAGGGTCACCTAGTTTTAGCAGAACCTACACTCAGTCCCTACATTTGCAGATTCTAATTCCATTGAACTGAGATTGTGTATAGGCGTGGACATTCATTTTTTTTTGTTTTGTTTTTAAACTTCAATCCGGGATTGAGAATCATTATCCTACTAGAAAGTGAGGGAAAAGGAGCAATAAAGCAAAAAAGCACAGTGGCTAGGAACATAGATTGTTCATTAATTAGCATCCTTCAGTGCTCAAACTGAAGACAAGTTTCCTTCTTAAGAGCAGCCTGCCTATGGTCTGCCTTGTCCAGCGTGGGCTCTGCTGGGCCCGTGGTGAGGTGCAGAGAAGCTCTAGCTCCTTGATTGTGCTGAGGCTCTTAGGAGAGGATGAATTTGAAGTTCATTGCCTGGTGCCTGGAACAGATCACAGGTGCCATGGCTGCTGTTTCTCCAGGAAGCCTTGGAAAGCTCCTAGGGCTTTCCTTTACTTTCTTGGGTTAACAATTTTGCTGAAATTCCACAGGTATTTTACTGGGTTTTCTCATCTACTCATTAGTAATTGGCAAGGATAACAAAAATGCTGAGGATTCTTGAATGTTACATCTTAACTAACTGTACAAAACCAGGATGCAATACCAAATGGCTCAGTCCATTTTGTGGTTATAACAAAACACTCGATGTTGGATAATTTCTTTTCATGACTTAAATTTTACTGAGACACTGGATAGTGTCTAAAGAAGGGAGGTTTCTTGAACTAACAGTTGTATAGGCAAGCAAGATTGGGAGAATGTGTCCAGTGAGGACCTCATGCTGTGAGCCATGGTGGGCGTGTTGGCGAGTGTAGTAAACAGGTGTGAGCAAAAGAAAGGAGGCGACAAGAGAAGCCAGCAATTGTATAGCAGCCCACCCTCATAACTAATCCAGTCAGATATGAGAAAGCACTCTAGAGACTGCACCAATCCATTCATGAAGTTGGCACCCGCATGATCTAACTACTTAGTAAAGGTTCTAGCACTTTTCAACACTGAGGACCAGGTCTCCAACACTTGAATTAAGGGGGACAAATTATATTAAAACAATAGCCACAAATAAGTGCTTTTCATTTTGTTTAATCTTTATAATTATCCTGCAAGTTATGTTTTACTATTCCATTTTAAATATAAGAAATTCAAGCTGGGGTAAGTTAATAAATTTTCTTTTTTTTAAATTTTTTTTACTTTAAAGAGAACAGAACAGAACAGAACAAAACAAAACAAAACAAAAAACAGAATAGAGTGAAACACAACATAGCATTTCAGAACAGAACACTGCAAGCAATACAGGTTTTCAAAACATAACAACAGGAGATTAACAATGGCTACCCTAGTGTCTCTTGTTTTCTTTGAAATGGTTGTTCATACATTCACACACAATAAACTCAAACAAAACAAAATAATATAAAACGAGATAAAACAAAAGAGTGAAAGCATTACAGGCCTTCAAATCAGACAATAAGAAATCAATAATGGCTACCTAAATGTCCTTTGTATTTTTCAAAAAAGCTGTTCATATCTTCTCACATATTGCAATCAAATAGTAGAAAACAGACTTAAACCAATCAAATCAAAGAATAAAAGCATTACTGAACTTCCAAACCTTTCCCCCATATTTATCGGGGATTTTGTATCTTATTGAGTCTTTCAGTTTCTTACACTAGGGAGACGATGTGGTGTTTACACATGTGAGTTTGGTTTATTTCACTTAGGAGTATGGTCTCAAGTAGCATTCATTTACCTATAAAAGCCTCATTCAATTTACCTATAAAGCCTCCTTCTTTATAGCTGAATACTACTTGATTGTATAAAAGTACCATATCTTTTTTATCCATTCCTCAATTGATGGGCATTTGGGTTGTTTCCAAGATTTGGCTTTTACAAGTTGTACTGCTATGAACATGGGTGCACATATATCACTGTGGTATGATGATTTCACTTCTTCTGGGAATATGCCCAGAAGCAGAATAGCTGGGTCAAGTGGGACTGCCAATCCTAGCTTTTTGAGGAATCTGCAGACTGATTTCCACAGTGGCTGCACCAGTCTACACACCCACCAACAGTGGAGAAGTGTTCCTTTTTCCCCACAGCCTCTCCAACATTTGTTGTTGATGGTTTTCTTCATCCTGGCCATTCCTTCTGGAGTGAGATAGAACCTCAGAGTTGTTTTAATTTGCATTTCTCTAATGACCAATGATGCTGAACATGTTTCATGTATTTATTTGCCATTCATATTTCTTCAGGTGAGAAGTGTGTTTTCATCTCAGATGCCCATTTTTGGATTGGGTCTTTGAATTTCAAGGGCCTGATCTTTTTTAATTCTTTATATGTTCTAGATAGAAGACTTTCACCTGAAGGGCAGTAGACTAAGATTTTTTCCTAATTTGTGGGTTTTCTTTTCACTCTGTTGAAGATTTCTTTTGACATGCAAAAACTTTTTGATAAGACAAGATCCCAGTTGTTGATTCTGGGAAGTCTTTCCCATGCAATTTGACTTTTGTTCATGAATTCTCCACCTACCCCTATGTCTTCAAGATTTCTACCTACTTTGTTTTCCAGCAGATTTAGTGTTTCTGTTTTAATGTTTAGATCTTTGATCCATTTTGACTTTAGTTTAGTGCATGATGATAGGCTTGGGTATAGTTTCAGTTTTTGGCATATGGAAAGCCAGTTTTTCCAGCACCATTTATTAAAGAGGCTATCTTTCTTCCAGTGAACATGTTTGGCCCCTTTGTCAAAGATAAGGTGGCTGAGTGTGTTTGTACTTGGGGTTGTATCTTCTAGTCTATTCCATTGATCCTCAGGTCTGTTTTGATTCCAGTACCATGCTGATTTAATTACAGTAGCTTTGTAGTATAATTTCAAGTCTGGGATTGTGATGCCTCCTGCTGTGCCCTTGCTGCCCAGAAGTGCCTTTGCTATTCTAGGTCTCTTCTGGTTCCAGATGAATTTTAAGAATGATTTCTCTAGATCTGTGAGGTATGCTAATGGTATTTGGATGGAAATTGCATTAAATCTGTACAATAATTTTGGGAGAATGGTCATTTTCACAATGTTTGTTCTTCCTATCCATGAGCACGGAATGTCTTTCCATTTTCTGAGATCCTCTTTGATTTCTTCTTTCAGAGTACTATAATTTTCATTGAATAGATCTTTTGCTTCCCTTGTTAGGTTGATTTCTAAGTATTTCATTTTTTTGATGCTATTGTGAAGGGTGTTGTTTCTTGTATTTCTCTCTCAATGAATTCGTTGTTTGTGTACAGGAATGCTATTGATTTCTGAGTATTGACTTTGTATCCAGCTACATTACCGAATTTGGTTATGACATCCAGAAGTCTTTCAATGGAGTTTTGAGGGTCTTCTATGTAGGATATCATGTCATCTGCAAATAGTGATAATTTAATTTCTTCCTTTTCTATCTTTATTCCTTTTATTTCTGTCTCTTGTCTAATTGCTCTGGCTAATGTTTCCAGTACTATATTGAATAGGAGTAGTGCTAATAGACATCCTTGTCTTGTTCCCAATTTTAGAGTGAAAACTTTCAGTTTTTGACCATTTAATGTGATAGTGGCTGTTGGATTGTCATACATGACTTTTATCAGATTTAGGTAAAGACCATCCATTACAATTTTCTGTAGGGTTCTTATCATGAATGAGTGCTGCATTTTATCCAAAGTTTTTCTGCATCTATTGAAATGACCATGTAGTTTTTATCTTTGGCTCTATTGATATGGTGTATTACATTTATTGATTTGCATATGTTGAACCATCCTTGCATTCCTGGGATGAATCCCACTTGGTCATGGTGTATAATCTTCTTGATCACTTGCTGCATTCTGTCTGCCAGTATTTTGTTGAGGATTTTTGCATCAATGTTTATTAGGGAGATTGGCCTGTAGTTCTCTTTTTTGGTTGGGTCTTTCTCTGGCTTTGGTATTAGGGTAATACTTGCTTCCAGCAATGATTTAGGGAGACTTGCTTCCCTTTCAATTTTATTAAAGAGTTTAAGGAGTGTTGGCATTAAGTCTTCCTTGAACTTCTTGTGGAATTCAGCTGTGAATCCATCAGGACCTGAACTTTTCTTGCTTGGTAAGGTTCTAATTACCTTTTCGATTTCCTTAACTGAAATTGGATTATTCAGTAGTTTTACCTCTTCTTGATCCAGTTTTGGTAATTGATATGTTTCTAGAAATCTGTCCATTTCTTCGGTGTTATTGAACCTATGAGAGCAAAGATTTTCAAAGTAGGTATTGATGATCTTCTGTATTTCCACAGGGTCTGTAGTGATTTTACCCTTTTCATTCCTTATTGCATGGATTTGAGTTTTTTCTTTCCTTTTATAAATAAGATTGGCTAGGGGCTTATCAATTTTATTTATTCTTTCAAAGAACCAGCTATTTGATTAGTTGATTCTTTGTATTGTTTTCTTAGTCTCAATTGCATTAATTTCTGCTCTGACCTTTATAATTTCCTCCCTTCCTTTGGCTTTGGGTTTGACTTGCTCTTCTTTTTCTAGATGTCTGAGGTGTAACATCAGATTGCTTATTTGTGTTCGTTCCATTTTCCAGATGTGGGAATTCACCACAATAAATTTTCCTCTGAGGACTGTTTCATTGCATCCCACAGATTCCAGTAAGTTATATTTTTATTTTCATTTGCTTATTGATATTGTTTAATTTCTTCTTTAATTTCCTTTGTGATCCACTGATTGTTCATGAGTATATTATTTAATTTCCATGTGTTTACATAGTTTTTGCAGTTTCTTTTGTTATTAATTTCCAGTTTGATGGCACTATGATCAGATAGTATGCATGGGACAACTTTGATTCCTTTGCATTTACTTTAGCATGTTCTATGGGCCAATATATGTCTATTCTAGAGAATGTAGCATGTGAAGCTGAGAAGAATGTATACTCTGATGTTGTTAGGTGGAAAACTCTGTAGACATCTACCAGGTCCATTTGTTCCCAGGTTTGATTGAGTTCTGTTATTTCTTTGCTGATTCTCTGTCTAGTTGATCTGTGTCTTTGTGTCAAGGGTGTGTTAAGGTCTCCTGTTATAATTGTGTTATTGCTTATTTGAGTTTTCATTTCTATTAATGTTTGTTATATATAGTTGGTTGCTCCCATATTTGGTGCACATATATTTAAGATTGTTATTTCTTGCTCTTTTTTCCCCTAACCAGTATGTAGTAACCTTCTTTATCTCTTTTGACTGTTTTTGATTTGAAGTTCACATTGTCTGCAAACAGAATAGCTATCCCTGATTTTTTTTGGGTTTCTGTTGCATGGAGTGTTGTTTTCCATCCTTTGACTTTTAGTTCATGTATTTCCTTTTGGGTTAGATGGGTTTCTTGTAGACAGCTTATGGTTGGATGTTGTTTCTTGATCCATTCTGTCAGTCTGCTTCTTTTGATTGGTGAATTGTGGCCATTTACATTAATGGTTATAACTGATATATACTGGCTTGTTTTAGTCATGTTATCTTTCTTTAGTGGTTTCTTTACTTTTTCCCTTTACTTAATTGTTTGCCCTCCTTGCTGTTCTTGTTCTGTTGATCTTCTTGATATCATAGCTATTTTCATGTCTAGAGTATCTTTGAGTATTCTTTGCAGAGTTGGTTTGGTGGTCATGAAGTTCTTCAGCTGCTCTTTGTCATGGAAATATCTTATTTCTCCATCAATTTTGAAGGATAGTTTTGTAGGGTACATCAGTCTGGCTTGGAAGTTGTTTTCCTTTAGGATTTGAAATACTTCACTCCATGCTCTTCTTGACTTCATTTTTTGTGTTGAGAAGTCTGCTGTGATTCTGATGGGCTTTCCTTTATAGGTGATTTGCTTCTTTTCTCTCACAGCTTTTAATAGTCTGTTCTTATGTTGAATTTCTGGGATGCTGATAATTATATGTCTGGGTGTTGATTTTTTTTGGTTATAGCTAATTGGAGTTCTATATGCTTCACTTCTCTGTATATCAGTTTCCTTTCCCATGTTTGGGAAATTTTGAGCTATTATTCCTTTAAATAGTGTTTTTATATCATTTGTGTTTTCTCCTTCTTTTTCATTTACACCTATCAGTCTTATATTGTTTTTGTTTGCATCATCTTGCAACTGCTGAATTGCTATTTCCTGATTCCCTGTTATTTTTAAAAGATGTTTCCTTTCTTCCTCGCTAGCTGCAATCATGTCTTCAAGGTCTGAAATTGTATTTTCACATTCATTGAGGCTGCTTTGCTGGCTTTCATTGGCATTCTTGATTTCCTGGATATCTCTTTGAACCTGTTTCAAGCATTGTAATTCTTTCTTGTATTCTTCATTCAAGGTTTCCATCCTTTTGTGGTGCTCCTCTATTTTTACAACTATATCTTCTTTAGAGGCATTTAGCATTTCTTTCATTACATTTATCATCTCTTGTTTTACCTGGAAAGCCATTTGTAATCTCAGTTCCTTTAAAGTTTCATAGAGTTGTTTCTTTACTTCAGTTGCTATCATTTCAGAAGTTTCAGGTGTGTGCCTTATACTTTCTTCTATGTCCATGTCTCTTTGGCTTGTTTGGGAAGGACTGGAGGTGTAAGATTGCATTTTTGCTCTTTCATTTTGTCATTTTCCTGTATTCTACTGTGGCAGGTGAATCCATTGTGCACAGTTGAGGTTCTGAGGCTAGGTGAAATTCACAGTTCACACCTTCAGCTCCAGCCAAGACTACCACTGAGGCTGCTCTGTTGCTGGATAGTGTCTGGGCCAAGCCCAGGCAGGACCCCAGGGATGCTCTGAACATCCTGGGCTGATGGTGGAATGGGTGCCGGTCCCTACCGGTCTGCTGGCAAGGTCACAAGCTGCATGCCTAGGTGAAATTCACTGTGTGTGCCTTCAGCTCACACCAGACCCAGAGCTGCAGCTGCTACGCTGCTCCTGGGTGGATGGGCAGAAGTTAAGAGATATTCTAATGTCTGCTTTTAAGTAACAGGAAGAATGGCAATTCAGGGCTTCTGGTTCCATGTCCATTTCTATTTTTATGACATTAAAAAAAAAAGCAAGAAATGCTTCTTGCTTTTAGATACAAGGAGGAAAAGAAGGGCATGATTCTTGAGTCCTCTAGAGGCACATACCTGAAAATTGCCTTTAAAGTATATGAAACAGGGATGGACTAGATTGAGAAGTCTCACTATACCTTATTATGCATTTTAGCCACTGTTTCTCTTTTATAAATGTGGGGAAATCCTTTACTTGAAGGCAAGAGTAAATTAACACACTCAGTAAATTTACTTTTTGAAAGGTTGTAAGGTAGCCCACAGATTGTGGAGAAATGAGAACTTTTGACCTCTAAGTCACTTTTGTCCCCTAACTTAATTACATGTCATGTCGCTTAGATTAACATCTGCATTGTATGTTTTATGTGCCTGCACATTATCTGTCAAAATTATATGAAGAATATTGGCCATAAATTCCTTAAATCTGCTCTTGCGTCTTGCATTTGATAGGTAACTTTTTCCCAAATAAATGAATGACTGTTTAAAAGATTAGTATTGTTGAATTCAAAGGTAATAGAAATGCTGTGTGTTACTTAGGTATTATCCTTGGAGGATGACAGCCTTTCAGAGCTGGAGTCTGATGGGACAGGAGGAAGTGGAGAAGGGAAGAGGGGTGTCTTCATTTCTCCAGGGGCCTGGTGACAGTACATTTGCTATGATGGTAAGTGCTGGATGGTTTACTCATCTTAATTTCAAATTGTATCTTTATTTTGATTCAGTTAGACATTGCATAGTAGCTGTCACACAATATCATTTGTCTTCCTACCCTTCCTGGAGGTCCTATCTTGGCAGCACTTCCAGCTGACTTGCAATTATCTTCACTTGCTTTTTAAAGAGGCATTTGACAGGGAGATTCACTTAAAGAGAAAGAAGTGGTCACTACCTATTTTTTCATCACTATCAGCAACAAAAGTGGTGTCTCAAATTTGCCTCTCTCCATACTTAGCAGCCTCAATTCCATTCTATATCATTTATGAAGGTCATACCCTGCATGGAAGTTTCAAGGATGACTAAGACTTAAGTCTTTTTTCCAGGTGGAAACACGATAGTGGGGACCAATAGCTGCACTTAAATAACAGCACAGTGGAGTCCGTTTACTATCTGCAGCTGTTACATCATAGGAAGTTTTACTACCTTGGACACCTATCTTATAATCCATTTTATTTAATATGGGTTTAGCCACAGATTAAAAGTTGAGAGGTAGTATATAATTGTGTGGGTCCCTGAGAAGTCATACCAGAAGTGTTTTTGATCCCGAGACTTAATACACCAGGATTCTGACGGGAGTAGATTACAGATGCATTTGTTTTGTATTGTAGAGAATTCTCAGGCTATTGTAGCTCTGGGAGCTTCATATCTAGATTTGTTTCAGCCTCCTAAAGGGTCTTTCAGATCAGCAAACATTTAGGGAATATGTGCTACCCACCTATCTGAGTGCTAGTGGGTAGGTGTGAAAAATAAGAGTTACTTTCTGTCTTTAGAAGCTTGCAGCTTTCCAGGGGGAGGTGAAAGAACAAGCAATTTAAATAAATAACATTGGATCACTGCACAGGAAGTGACACAGGCCACTCCCTTAGGAAAATGAGGGGTTCATACACCAGGCAGAAGGTTCAGAAAGGTACCTAGAGAAATTGCTGTTCCCTGGGGCCTTAGAGGTGAGGTAGTTTGCAAGGCTATAGGTAAGAGATTGGGAAGGTCTGAGTTACGACTGTGAAAATAAGGTGAGGAAAAGGGTGAAAAGGCAGACTTGGAAACTATTTGGAGATGACTATTGAAGAAGTCTAAGATGACTGAGTTTTGGGGCTGGGATGA